>QOVD01002029.1:0-20886 GCA_003521225.1 Tuber microsphaerosporum
CCCCCCGCCCCGCCCCCAATAAGTTTAATGACCATTCCATCTCAATGTATAGAAATGGGCGCTACACCCTTAGTGCTAACCTCGTGAAGCTACGTCTCCCCACGCCTCCGCGCAAAACGTACCTTGGACCTACTCGGACTCTTCGAGAAATGCCCGCGCCTGTGTGAACAATCCGCAGAGACCGACCAATTGGTGGAATGGGATTACGGTGACTACGAGGGACTCACGAGCCCGGAGATCCGCGAGCACCGCCGCACGAACGGGCTGCTCGGTGACAGGCCCTGGGATATTTGGCGGGACGGGTGTGTGGGAGGGGAGTCGCCGGAGGATGTGGAGAGGAGGTGCGATGCGCTTATCAAGACGATTAGAGAGCAGTGGCATGGCCCTGCTATGCAGGATCGGAGTGTGCCCGGGGATGTGGTGTGCGTTGCGCATGGGCACTTATTGAGGGCTTTTGCGATGAGGTGGGTTGGGAAGAGCATTAGTAACAGTACGGTGCCGCTGATATTAGAGGCTGGAGGGGTCGGGATCCTCAGGTTTGTCCCTTGCTTGCCCTGCGCTGCTGCGGCCTGGTAAAAGTTGGTGGATATTGATTGGTTGGTAGTTATGAGCATCACTCGATTGATGAACCCGCAATATTGCTCGGGGGTTCATTCGTAGTTAAGGCTGAAAACCACAAGGGTTCCTAGGGTAGCACGAAGACAGAGCCATAGATCAAGGTGGCCATCATGCGAGGTAGTGGCACGCAGGCTAGCGGGGGGGCCGGCGGCCACTATGGTACCAATACTAGTACCGTATACCCAATTAGACCCTTAAGTTAATTCATCTAGTTCGTAATCTCGTCCAAGCCGCCAAGTGTCAGACGGTGGGTAAGTTTGGAGTCCAATTTCAGGCGCTATCCAGAGATCTATGATGTAAATCATGGTATTGAAAATAGTACAACGAGACATCTTACCCCTACTCACACTCCGCCATCCGAAGTGGCCCCCTAATGATCCACAACCGAGCTCAAAATCGCAACCCAGACAGCCCCACCCCACACGCATAAATTAAATCCCCCACCACCCCAAGGCCGTCTACAAGCATTAGTTTAGTTTCGCGCCCATCTCGATGATCGCACCAGCCTTCAACTCCCGGACCACGGTCACCCAGCCGCCCGGCCTCCGCATACCAAGATTGCACATAAATGGGAACCTTATCACCCCGCGAACACGATGAGTAGGGGTAATCTGGGGGGGTCACTCTAGAATAGACTCCCCCTCTTTTTTTTTGCCAACCCGGAAATCGATACAATATATCGAGACTGGCAACACAATCGCATCTTCCATCATGGTACGAGTAAGTGCCGCACAATTCCCGCTCATCATCTTTCTCGGGTTTTGGCCCAGGGGTGGCTGCTGTGATAGGCCTTGCAGATCTGGTCTGATCGGCATAGATTAGCAGGAATCTAGTCTCCGCACATAAGAGCCAGTCATAAGAGTGCTTGCGCCGTATGCGTCTAGCACACCTACATCTCCGGTGTGTTCAGCCAATCACGCACAATCATAGATAATCACCTCCCCCCCCTCTTTCCCTCGATGTGGAATAGTGGTCAGGCATTAGGGTGTTCCCGTCCACCACCACCACCCCCTTCCTCTCCCCTTCTCCCCCCTATCACCGGCCCAACCTGAAATGTCTAGTAAGACCCTGGAATTTCCGAGTAACGCCAGGCTCGCGCCGGCCCCCGCACATCCAGCTCACCCCGCCACCCAACCCCGCACCAAGGCCTGCAATGTTATATTATTACCTCCTGAGCAATTATGCGTGCAATATATATCATATTAGCCTCAGTTATCATACGTTTTAGGCTTGCCTTGCCGGCAGAGAGTAGCTGGAATCCAGCCCATGGAGGCAGGCACCGCGGGGTCCAAATACCGGTTACGATAGCCCTGCGACGAGAAGCAAAACTAAGAGACACCGCGGGAGCCTCGCCCGCCTTGTGAAGTTTGCGCCGCAGTAGAGCGTGGTGCTCCGGTCTTTCGCCGCGTCCCAGACCCCATTAAAAGAGGGGAGGGGGGGGAAAAAACAGAAACAGAAAATAAAGCAAAAAAAGGTAATGATAGCCACAAAAGCGGAAACACCATGAGGGGTGTTTCTCACTCCGTTTAATCTTTTTTCTTCTTTGTTTCTTCCCCTCTCTCCCTCGCGTTCCCGGATTGGTTGGTCTGCGTGCGGAGTAGAGTGAAGAGGTAGGGCTAAGCACCGAGCTCTCCAACTGGGCTATCGCCTAGACCCAGGCTTGGACGGCGCAAACCCTTTCTCACGAACAGACATGCGAGGCCACTGCTCAGTGACTGTCAGTCCGTTCCAAGTCATAGATTCCAAAGATAGTTATTACGATACCTCGTATATCCAGCGGCGTTGGAACATTGCCTGCCCCCCCCCCGACAACTGAACAATCTGGCCTACAGAATGCACTCGCCGCTACCGAAAAAATAATAATATTCGAGCACAGAGTAATTGTGACATTGGGGGTGTAAAGCTTCCCCGGGCCTGCACATATTTCCATGAACTTGTGCCCCCTCACCCCCACCTCCCTTGGCGGGTGTTGAAAATAGTCGAAGCGGAGGTAATGATAAGCGAGGAGGGTTTTACGCAGCAGAGTGGAGCGCCTCAAGCGAACACACGGAGTTTGAATTAGGCGGTGAAGGGACTCATTATTTCTCCCACTGGGTTTGTAGAAAGGAAAGTCAAGAGGAAAGTAAAGAACTGAAAGGAAGGTCAAGGCGAGGAAAAGACAAGAGAGGGAAACAAATAAAAGAAAACCCTTCAAGGCTTGCGTGTCCTCTGCCGATGCATACACGTACCACTGCGGCCGACGAGTACGGCTATTTCCAGCAGCGGGTCGTCGTCGAATACGAGTGACGATGCATGACTTTGGTATCGAATTGTGTGATCTTGTATAATTCCGGTCAGGTTATAACAAGGGGAGCCGGTAACCCAATAATACCAACGACTAGAGACAGGTGTGCTAGCCCACTGGTGATTGTGCAGCACGGGTAGTAGCACTTCGGAGCCGCTTAGAGCTTGGAGATAGGGCACCGGCTACCCTGAACCTCCTGGTATCAGTGATTTAGGCGCAGAGTGTGGTGGACTGGTGGGTTATGTAGGTAGGTGAGAGGGAGGTATAAGAGCTGCTGAAGGATAACGCCTACTAGTACATTATTGCGCGCTAGAAATTGAGCACCGGGTTTTGGCGAGCCAAACATAGATTCCCAATACGTAATCCACAGTATAACGTACGAAAATCAATAGATACTTTGCGGAAAAAAATTCCAGGTGAGGCAAATGCGGTTCGGAACAACAAGATCACTAGGATTTGACTTCGGATGCGAAATCGCGGGGACCCCGGTATTTGCCCAGCGGTTACAGTATTATTAGCGGAGGGCCCTTTCCCAAGACATGAGATCGCTGACTGTGCCACAGGTTCAGAGAAAGGCATAATTAACGAAACCTTACTAACCAACCACATTATGGGATTCAGCAGCCGGGCGCCAGAACCCCCCTCGATTTCCCGGTCGGCTAACGTTTTAAAAACCAAGAAACATGGAGAGTAAGCACACCACGACGCCTTCATGGCCAGTCCATCGTGAGTTTCGGTAGAAGCATTGCTGGTAAGGAAAGCATTCCCTGCCGCTTATCGATTGGAGGTTGCAGCCGTTACCGGCCTAGTTCCCGACCCAGAATCACGGACGCGAGATCGATGCATCCGCATCTGATAAGCTTTAACCAGATGCTGAAGTTCAGTAGAAATACGGGCAGCCCATCAGCCAAGCTGCTGGTAACTCGATGGGATGAGCACTCCCATCCCGACCGTCCGGTACCGGGAAAGAAAAAGGCATAAAACGACCACCAAAAAGAACCAAACAAATCTAATTAATTAATAAACTCGAGATCCAAGCCAGCATTTTAGATAAAACGCACCGGTTAAACAATATATACTGCTCCCCCCCTCGGAACTTTCTCTCTTAGCAAACAATAATTTCCACAGCTGTGGATGAGAGGTGCAATTTTGCTCCAAAAAGTGCAAAAATGCATCTCGAGCTTTCCCGAAGAAAACATCGCGAGGGGTAAATCTCCGGCAGACCCTGCCAAGATTCACCCCTGATCCTGTCTAAAACGCTCTAGCGCTTTCCTTCCGTTTGGTAAATGAGGGAACGCCTGTATTACCCTTAAGGGTAGTTGCATGGGGCGGGTACATAATTGTCTGTGGTGGCACCGGTGCCGACGCAACGGCGACGGGTTGTGTGACCGCAGGGATGCCCGGCGGCCAATAACGTGACCAGGGGCCCTCAAGCTCCCGGCGGGGAATGCGCCAGAAAGCGGCGAGTGATACCCCGTGACTATGCACATCGCTGCGAGTTTAAACAGCATTCCGTGACTGGTGACGGGGGCAAGGGTTCTGACCGAAGAGATAAAATGTGACGGCTCAGAGAGCTGTAGGTCATCGGAAGGAGGGACCGCCCTTGCTCCCAGGGCTGGCGATCTCGGTCTCCAAATACCCTTTCAGGCGTAAGCATGCATAGTAATTGTCATGATGATATAGCGGCTGTTGCTCATGGTCGTACCAGAAAAGTACTTCCTCCCGATGAGTAGGTGATTGGCGAGGCCGCATATAACAGGCATGGTGTCATATTATCTATTGGCTCTAATAGCGGGAGAACGGGAACGACGGGATCGGGAGCCAAGCTGAAACCTGGCTTCAATGCCCTCAATCCATGCTGCTGCTTTTATTGGAGATGTGTCGTCTACGAATCCTCAGGATTAATTTCCTCTTCTTCCCCCCCGTAACGAAGACTGGTCCTACATTACCCATCACAATCTAATTTGTAGTGGGTGCTCACTTGCTCATCGTGGCCTGCAGGTATGGGGCTGCACTGCCTGCACTTCATCACAAGGCGTGCGAAGCACCGAGTCGAGTCGATTCTTCAGAGCCAGCAGAATAAAATCGGCGTGATTTACCACAAGAGCAGAATTTTCCTGTGATCACTCTACATTTGTGAAACCCAATCGTATGTGCGAACGCCGGTTGTCGGATTATCGCACCTACAACGCACAAAACCTGTCGAGGCAGGGAGCTCCAATGTGGAGCCAATTTATTTCAGTTTCTGGTTTGCTAGCCGGCCGGCACCAAATTCCAGGCAATTAACTGTCTTATTTCTGCATCAATGAAGTTAAAATCATTCGTTACTGTTGAAAATGAGTGGCTTTTTATCTAGCCAGCAAATCAACCCCCAGCAGAGAGAGATCGACACCGGGCCGCCCCGGTAGCTACCACCATTTCATCTGAGTGTCAGCTGAGAGTTTCTGGAAGTAATTCAATCAGGTGACATTATCAATCTGACGTCTTTGCATCTGGTTCTTGTTTTAATTTCAGCTGCTTATTGGATTACCCGCTGCGAAGGAGAGCCTACCTGTAGACCCACTCCCGTATCTGTTGGTTAACAGCTTCTTCGCCCAATGTGGTGACGCGGCGCGAAAGCAACACTTCGGGGAGGGGAGGAAGGGCCAACTTGGTGTGAAGAAGCTTCCTGCAGGCTGTGAGACGCACCTGGTCAGCACTGACAGCCATTGACCATGTGCCCAGAAACTATGATGAGTCACAAGTAACGCTTTTCATACTGCGGCCAGGCTGTGATTGGTGTGTAATATTGGATTCCAAGGGTTTTCTGCTTGTACGCTGTGACTTGTGACGTATGAAACGAGGGTTTTTTTTCTTTTTTTCTTTTTGCCTGCGGCTACAGCGTGAATGGCAATAAAAACTTTTGCTGAATCTCGATTGACCCTGCTGTGCGACGTCGGTTGGATTGGGGCTGTTTTCGACCGGCTAGCTTTGCTACCCTTTTTTGCTCAAGACAGACCTACCGGCATTGGGATTGCATCGCACAGGGGAAGGAGCGAGGAAATGGGTGACCGGGAAGTCGAAAATGGAGGCCGGTGCGCAACCGCCGACCACGGGAGATCTTCCACGTGGATTCCGGAACGGCCCGGCCCGCGGCAGATGTGTGCCCGTCTCCCTCATGAACTACTCGGAATGTCGAAGCGTTTTCAAAAAGGAATACCATTGCATGCCGCTAAAATTTGGCCCTTCACCTGGATCCAGGCGGCATACAATCACAGCTCTTTCCAAAAACGCCCCGACATTACGAGTGCCCCGAACATCTGAGCCCGGGCTTAGTGCGGTTCGGATGTGCACAGACAGTCTGCCATACAGATTCCTGATCCTTGCACATAAGCACTTGTTGAGGACTTGCAATCCGGGCGGGGAGGAGGACCTTGTCTAAACCATAATAGGGTTAGCAGAGTAGGTTAACAAAATAATAAATAATATGAGTTAATGAGATCCTGCGAGCTCAGCCCCCCAGGCTATATTCCGTCTGGAAAAGACTATTCTTTCTTTCTCAGGGTGTCTTGTCTCTAATCGGGGTAATCCGTGGCCGATGACCGATAGTGGATCTACTGAGTTTTTGGAGTACAAGTATGAGAGTAGACAATGGTAAAGAGTCTCGGAATTCTCCCCGGTAACCAAAGTGATGATAGGTTGATCCAGGCATCTGTGAGCCAATGTTCCCATTGCATTTGATAGTAAGGAAATACTAGTACCGGTAAGTCTAAGTAAGCCGCCAGAAGTGTTGCTTTTTTAGAGAAAAATGAACCACCTTAAACCCAGAGTACCGTACAGGGCCATTTGTATCAGAGTGCTCGCGAATACCCGCTCCGGTGCATGAATCTAGGTTGGAAATACTCTTTAAGGACTTCCTCATGGAAGTATACAAGCCTTCTAAATTAGTACTGCCTGTACTTGAGTAGGAGAAGACAGGGATAGTATGCTTCCCAGATGCAATGTTGGTCAAGTCCCGTACTGCACCACCCAATTGCTTTGACAAGGGTACCCCGAAATTTGGGCCTCAGTGCTCTGCCTTTATTTTGGTATCTCTTGGAAGACTCTTTTCTCAGTTGGTGTAATTTAGCCATACGTAATAATAATAATCATATTATGTAATCTATTATAGCTCGTATTCTGCTATCAATGAGTTTTTTTTAGCAATTTTGGAGCATATCTGGATGAGTCCTTTGGCTCTTGCAGTCCAGGTTTTCGTTCCACCTAGTAAACATTGCTCCTTTGGAACCCTTAACCTTGGTGTCTACTCTCCAAATTAGGAGGTCAATTAAGTAGGAAATGATCTCGTCATTTAACTTGTGTGCTCGAGTATGTTTTCCTGACTCCATACAGCACTTGATCCGGGCCTTGTTACTGGATTTTCCAAAAACTCCATAACTTCGACAACATTTTACATATTCACTAGGGCTTATTTTGTGTCTTCCAGGTTCACAAGTGCCAACCGAACTACTTATAGGACTTTAAGTCACTTCATACTGGTATCGCATCTAGGTGGGTATCACCTGCAAATTCCATAGTGTGTAGACAAACACCCTTTCACTTGATCATCCTCGTAATGAACAACTTTGTTATTTGTGTACCCCAGTCCCAGTCGCTTATAAGTCGCTGATAATCGGATATCTCTCACTGATAACTTATCTCGGCCTCGGATAAGGCCCCCGGCGCCGCGGCTCTGTTCGGCCACCAGCCAATTCTTGAATACGCATAGGCATTCACTCGTGCTAAAATTAATAATAAGAAATAGCAAGTTAATTTTGTGAGCTATCTATCTTAATAGGGATTTCGCATTTGATATAAGGCGAGGAAAATGTGCGCCAGGCCCCATTTCACCCTGTTTCGCCACCGACATAGCGGGCGTAGCCACAGTACCACATTGACTTTCTTAGGTTGCGGTTGCCTCTCGCACAGCACAGGATCAAGAAAAGGAACGTGCGAGGGCTCAAGCAACGCCAAAAAGGAGCCTCCTTAATGAAACCAAATTAATTCTTTTTGGCTTCCACTTCTTCAGCACTATGCCTGGATATGTCCCTACTGCTGTGCACAGCTTTGCGTCAAAGTGTCTAGAGTTGGCTTTCACTATGTGTCTAAGCGGCTCTTAAAATCCCCTGTCTCCTCAACCCTTCCTCTCGTTTCCGTATCTTCCGCTCCCCCTTGCTCTCCTTCGTTGGAGCTTGTCCTTGATTAAACAGGACCTGCTCGATTTTGCCACTGAACGCATCAATCCTCCTCCTATTATCTTCAAACCTCAAGGAGGAAACAAGCATCATTGTTTTTAAATAGTTTTCATCAACTATTATCTTGATGCTGGGATGAGGTGCATTCATAACACCGATTATCGAGTCCATTGCAAGCCCGTTGCAGCGTATGGCGATCATGGGAAACGAATGTTCAGTGAGTCCTGGATTCATGATTCCAGATTCACGAAAACCAGCCGATAAGGCCGCGGTAAGGATAACACGTGCTGTCTGGAGATCGAGGGTCTGTATGTGAAGTATCTTATCTCGTAGGTCAGCACAAAGTTGGTTTATAGGAATCCGAGAGTGTACTATACCATAGGTTCGAATTTCATGTGGACTAGCCGAGTGGAATTCGAGACGTCAATTGCCGCTCCGGAAAGCACTGAATCGGTAAGAACTTGATTGTTCACAGAATCTAAACCGAGGGTATGCCCTCCAAGCAGCATTTGGCTCACTTCTCTTGGGGTCATATCAATGCAGTCCACAGGGTCATGGGAAACAAACAACCACTCTCCCCCACCTTTTCCACCCATGCCTGCATTACCTGGGGGGAATTCAGCTTTCTCGTTTGGTCCAGGGGCTTCCCCGATTGCTTCAGAATCCTTCTCAGCTAGCTTTTTCGAGCCCTCCAGGAAAACACTGATTCTCCCACTGCAGCTACTCGTAGTAACGGTTTTACAGTGCTCGTTTAGCCGATTAATCAAGGGAAGGATGCGAATGTCGATAGATCCTTTGGGTGACGCGTCTGGCCCCGGGGACGAAATTTCGGTTAAGATGTGTGCTTTATGAGCTGCGAAGCGTGTGTGCAGTTGCTGAGCCATTTTCCCTTGTAGTTTGTTGAATGGAGTGGATGCAGTTTGGGTGGGGTGAGAGGCGTCTAATCCATCGAATCAGTTGAACCCCGATCTGATAAGATAAAGCAACCACATTCCGAACCCTAGCACAGCCCATTTGGGCTGACTTCACCTCGACTAAACACGTTGCTCTTCTTGCACAACACGCCTAAGAACCTTCAGTGGCACTATCTCCGCCAGCCCTGTAATCTCCGGATCCCGAATCAAAAGCTCCTGAGAAGGGCAAGCGTTTTCCCGACACGGTATAAGACCAACCCGCTGGATGTGTTGGATCTGATTAACTAGTGTTCGCAATTCTCTTAACCTACTAAGCTAATATTATGGCAGGCTGAGGGGTTGATAATCTGATAGTGAGTTTCAAGAATTTTTACGGTGGAGTATTTCTTCAAATTACTCTGCTGGTACTGTACAGTGCACCATACCGCGAAGAAAAGTAGCATTTGAAGAAACTGCTTCCCCTACCCAATCAATTGGTAGATCAAGCTGCTTAGACGCTGAATCTAAGGCTTCCGCAACCAATAGTCCTCACCTTGAATGTCCATCAAACAATGAGAACATTGGAGACGGCTCTGAAGACGTTTTTTTTTAGGAAGAATCTAAGCAGCTCTATAGGGGAGAAGCTCCTGCAGGAAAAGGGAAGTACAAAGTGGAAAAATGACCCGGTAGCGATACGGAAGCGCTATTACTAAGAATCCTTCGAGGATTGAGCAAGAGAAATCACGCGAAATATCCATACCACATAAACTCCCTAGCCCTAGGGACATAGACTTTGTTGGTGAGAAATACATTCTTCGGCGTTAGCATTTCTGGAAGGTTTCTACACCCTCCAGCTCAAATATCTCTGGATTACTTCTTGGGTTACTTCCATCTTGACTTGAGAATGGCATATATTTGTCGGAGTAGCATTAACGCATTTAGCTTTGTTCCACCTCTCAAGGGAGACAATAACGTCCTTAGTGACCTTAAGACAATCACTGCCTTGTCGCTAGTGCCAAGTTTGTATAATCCTTCGTACCGGTACTCTATCAGCCGATGGGGATCAAGTGTGGTGTGGATGGGAGATATACGCTGAAACATTTATAATTGAGCTGGGGAACGAGGGTTGATATCATGCTGTGAAGGCAAACATCGGGACTTTTGTGGAAATGACGAAGAAAGGGATTATCAGAAACGCTGATAACACGATACCCAAATTACCTGTGAAACATCTGGTGAGTTTGTTTTCATGAGGTCATTTGATAAATTGTCTACCTCCAAATTTATAGCTATGCTCGCGGTTTGTATACCTGTATCGATATCAGACGTAATTCACATGTGAGTGGACAACGGATACATATTTATATGTCGCCTTCCTTTGCTGCTTGACTTCCCATGGTAGGTGAGCAGTTGTTAAACTGCTCGAGTATCAGAGCTAGCCGTTAAGACATATTTTTTTGACAAGGGCCCTGTTATAGATGTTTGGAGACTATCAGATGCTCCGGTCAAGCCCTCGAAAAAAGTTCATCTGAAGCTAATCTAGCTTGCACATGGGTCAGACTCTCAGAATATACAGAGATAGTAGGTTCAGCAACGATCGGGCTTCTCGGACGGTAAGATTCATTACCTGGACGTTTAAGCAAACCAGGAGGTTTGTTGGCTTGTTTGTGATATAGATAGAGCCCACGAGCTTTTGGCTTCCATGAAAACTTGATTTGCTGATAAACACAAAAACATCCTTTTCCGCTGCATGGTGATTTATTGCGCTCCCTCCGCTGTTAACGTTGTCCCCACTCTCAACGTGGCCTGTCAGTTTCTTTACGAGAATCTGTTTGTCCAATAGATGAAGAGTTGCCATATTAATACGAAACCGTGATGAGAAAAAATCCCTTCTGACTGATATTTCTAGGTTGTGTGAGAATAAATGGACTTTATGCGTGTTATTACATTTCTGTGCAACCAGGTCGGTCTTTGAGGGTAGGTGATCACCCGCTCTTGCCTTTTGTTTTTTTTTGTTGAGCGATTTTTGGAGAAACTGTCTTCTCTAAGCCATCGTGACCTTTTTTTTATGTTGTTGTTCGCGGATGCCTCGTTGTCAGGTCCATTCTTCTCCCCTAAACCTTAGGGGCCAACGCTTCTGGGTGAGCTGCTTGGAGTGAACGGCTCTACCTTTGTGGTGTACTGAACTTTACACCGATGCCCAAATCTCGTAGTCCTCGAAATCATGTGTATAATAATTCGATATGCCCCTGTTTACTCCGTCGCATGTTTATAGCTCTTTTGGAAGCTTATTGGACATGCAGAACTGAGCACTAAAAGGCTAACGTGGACAGCGCGATGGCGAGCAAGAGGTAGCCTTTAGCAGCCAGAAGCCCAACCGCTGAGCCTACTTGAGGAAGCATTGATGAGAAACCAGAGCGTCTCAAATGCGCCCCTGCGGGAGCTGGTTCCGTGAGGAGTTTTGGAGAACAGACGTTAGTGGGGATTGGGGATTGGGGATAGCCGTTGAAGTATTTGCAGAAAAAAAAAACAAAAAAGATGCTTTGAGAACTGCTCCAAGGGCCAGTTCTTGTCTTACTTGCAGTTTTATCGTGGCTTCTGTTCGGTCAATTTTTTGTTTGCATACCGGTACCCTGGCCGACCCCTCCCGCTTCTCACAGCGCGGGGTCAGCCCTTATCCTCTCTCTCCCATAGGGTTTTGTGAGCTGCAAAGCGTCACCATGTATCCTAGAGGTGATCTATGGGGTTGAATTTATTGATTCACCCGATACGGTTTTATTTTGCTTGTTTAGAATCTCTCGCTGTGTTGACGAGTCTGAGCACCAGTCTCCTTCCCCCCCGCAAGCCCAATCGATCGTGTGGTCTTTGCCAGAAGTCGTCCTCTGCTCCTGTCTCTATATCCTCCTACTCTTGTCATTGCTCCCTTACATTCGTCCCACACTTGCACCAATGGTTTTTTCGTTACCAATTTCTCTGTTGAGATTGTATCTCCTACCCACATCGTAGGGATGTTTATATCTCCTTACTTCATATTACTGTGCTCGGGCGTACCAATGACACCCCATGAGACTTATTAGCCACCAGGGTTGTTTTTTCTCTCAATCATTCCGCTTGATGACAAGCACACTGCTGGCGATGATCGTGAGAGAACGACACTTCCTACCAGAATCTCCCAAAGAGCCATGCAAATACCGAGCTCCTGAGGCACTGTAGTTTCAAAGTTAGGAAACGTCTTGTCGATGAGGAAGCGACCACAGATGATGCGCCCGAGAGAATTGCGAATATATATTTAGTAAAATGGAGCCCTTTGCGGCCTTTAAAGATACTTCAGCTTCCAGCTTTGTTATTCGTTTTTCGCACTTTCCTTTCCATTAAATTTTCTACTAATCAGTGGAGAGGGCTTCTTCCCTGCAATTCATGATCGAAGAATTTCTTTGCTTTTTTCTTTCATTTCTTTCATTTTACTTCTCAGCACGGTAGGCTAAATGACAACTGTACCCCTGTTGTAGATCAGGTATCTCAATTGTGTTGTTATGCCTGGCATAAACACGGAATCCTCAAGCGGGGAAGATGATACTAGTGGTGAAGTGGATAGCGATGAGAACTAAGGGAGTTGGTTATCGATTGCGGCTATCTGACAGGGTTGTTATCGGATACTGCCGGTCGCAGGGTCCAACTCCTCACTTCTGTCAATACTCGAGTACCGTACTAGTACTGCACCGGCCCCTCGCATGAGCCGCACAGACTCTTTGGCTTGCTCTGCCCTGGGCTTTCGATTACATTTCGTCCCATCTTTCAAACCGTCTGTCTTTTTTCTTCTTCTCCTAATACTATATTCTGTACGTGTTTAGGCCAAATCCAACTTTAGCTGAGGGCTTTCTAGTAAAAGATTTCGTATAATATAGAGACTTAGTCGGGTTTGCGGCATCCCCTCCCGTCAATTAGAGGCCGTTTTGCCGCCTCTTTCTTTTTATTCGCGTTGCGTGATTAGTCTGGTGTTTAAGCGCAGCTGTGGGCATACCGTGCCCCCCGGTATTTGTCGACGAGGATTTCTGGGAGGCTAGTACCGGCTTCGGCAACACCATTACCACCGGTCGATCCCCATATCTAATACGATGTGAAGAGATGAATGGCACACATGCATACCGTATCTGAGGGGAAACATCCGGGTGGGTCGAGGGTGACGGGACTTGGCGCTCGTGATGAACTGAGGTTTGTGAACACAGCTGCTATTGCATATGGGCAAAAAATCGGCTACTCGAGTAGAGCCCCAGGATTTTTGTGGTATGCAATAGTAGCTGTGTTGACAAACACCAATTCATTACGAGGACTGCAGTCTTCACTGAGCATGAAATACAGAGGGGCTGCAAGATTCGCATTGAGAAAGCTAGGTTCTTCAAAAGCCTGGTGCAGCAGTTGTCCTGCTGACTCAGTACAAATTTGCTGAGGGGATAAGCAATGGGAGTGTGGACGGTGACACGATATCCATGGGTTGGACCAATTGCCAGAAGCATAACTTGGCTGCGGTGGTTCGGGGCGGGCCGCCACCCTGCTCCGGCAGGTGAGCTCATGGGGAAGTGCTGTGACACAAGCCACTGACGGAAGGGCGGAACCAGCATCCAGACACCCTTAAAAAAAAAATCAAAAAATCAGGCTTCCATATTTGGTGGCCCGAATGTTTTAAAATTGACCGAAGCAGGGCTCGAGAAAATTGCGGCAACAAAAGAGGTGTCCCGCGGCGACATGGCTCGCTTATTGCAGGGTTAAGGCTGTAAACAGCCTCATCCCCGCCCTCAAACATGGTTGGGATGGGAGAACTGTGTCACACAACCGAAACATTCGTGTGTGATACACGACAGCACACACTTTCCCGCCTTGACCCACGGGACCTGACAAGATGAAACATAAAATACTTTAGAAGATAACTGCCAGACTTCTCGACACACCATCCCAGAATGGAATACTTCCGGTCCAGTCTGTTCATGTACTCGAGTATAAAGAGTGTTTATGAATTACCGGTATGATTCCCTCTTGTTCTGTTGCTGCTGTACGTGTAGCCCGTTTGCGGAAGATTGTCCAGCGAGTACCGTATGGCAACTAGATTGGAACGCGGGGATGCGGCATGGTACAAATTGGTAGAACATTCAGCGACCCTGGTGTTGGGCTCGGTACGACGATACCATATTTATTCCAGCACAACGCAATTTCATCTGTTGGAACTTTAACCAGTGGTCTTTTAAATGTCATTGGGCCGAAACAATGCAGACATTTGGCATCGGCATAATGAGGAAATCGGACCAAAGTTTCAATGCTGTCTAATAAGGTGGTAAGCAGTGAGAATCGGAAGGAAGAGGAGAAAAAGAAAAAAAAGGGCAAACGTGCCGACCATGCGCTCATGCACTATTTAGTACCATAGAACCCAAAGTATGGAGATAGTCGCCGTCTTGCACGATGAGGTGGTTGATGGATTCGGCCAAATAAGTTAACGAAAACAGGGGTTTTTGTGGTCGTCAATATAGTCGGACACGAGGCTAGGAGCTATCACCAGCATTTTGCTACCCTTATTGATGTCACTAGTCATGTGAAGCTCTCGTCACGTACTTAGTTTTTGCCCATCACGCTCCCGAAGATGCAAGATCATTGTATATACAATCGAAGGTTGCGCGCAAGGTCAAGAATGTTGATGTCCCCTATTGGTGCGATCATGCGTATAACCAGAGACTAATTAGCTACAAATACCAGCCTGTCGTATGCTTACCGTACCGTACACAACTCGTACATTCCACCTGTGCTGCAACAGACAACTCACATCATCACCACGACGTGCTCGGGGGCATTGCTCAGCGAGCGAGCAGGAGCGGTACGGTACGGTAGCATATCCCTAGTAGGGGACACTATGAAACCTAGCGAACCTAGTTGCGTGAGGTGGGATAGTTTGTCTGTGCCCGTTCACTGCCGTGTGAACCTTTGCGGTTTGGCACCAGCGGTGAGGTATCATAGAATGTGAGGCCGGCATGGAGGTACTCGAGCACGGTAGAGAGATATGTATAGCGCCGCAGGGTAAAGAGAAAGAAAGGGAATTAGGGAATAGGCAAATATTACTCAATTCTGCGCCTGCTGAGAAGCCCAGTAATCCAACTAATCAATTCATCGTAGTCAAAATCGAGCTTGCTAGAATAACCTTTTTTAACGGCCCCTAGGGTCTGGGCTTTGGGGAATATGCTGTCCAGATCTTCCACTGAGTCCTGTTCTCTACTCAGATATGGCTGTCAATGGCCCTTATCCGCTCTACGCTAGTCAAAGCGCTGAATATCAATCTGTAAGTGGTCGATATTAAAAAATAGAAAAATGTGTGCCATCCACCAAATCCGGTCCCTCCAGTCAATGTTTCCCATCATACGGAAAGAGGCCTGCATTTGGTTCAGAGAGATGGGCCATACCGGCGCGGCCTCCCTCTTCTCTAACCTCTTAATCCGTCAACGAACCTCCTTCTATTTGCCGATTATTTTCCTTATTTCTATTTTATGGCTGCGCTGGAGCTTATAAGTCTTAATGCTCAACTACTAGTACAGCATGCGTGTGTGGTGCCGGACAATGAAAATCGGCCCCACAACTAATAACTAGCCTTAAATATGGTCAACTTCAAACCCTCCTAGCTCAACAATCACAACCCCTAAGCTTAAAATCTTCTATTAAAGTGTTTAACTTATGATTGTTTGGGGGATTATAAAAGGTTTTAAAAGGAGTTTCCACTTGGCATGATGCTAGGGCGATTCAAAATTTTATTATTTTTGTGGAAGGGCTGCCAAATTGGCGTGGCCAAAGCTAACCGTATCCAGAAATGGATTGGTGCCACTACACCTAATGAGGGAACCGATCTATCGATCTTTGCTCCATATATAACCAACCAAACCCAAAGAAGAAAGATATTGGCTGCTTAATAAGCCAACGTGAATTAACACAAGTGACGATTTGCAGTGTCCGGCACCAGACTATATTTCGAATTATGATATTCTTGCACTTTACCACGCGGGACACAACGCCCAAGCCCAAGAGCTCGCACCCGCTCCGCTGCGGACCCATCGTTGATTGTGTGTGATGATGCAGAACCGACACCTTGCCTCTTCAGCTCCTTCTCGTATACTGCCCTAGTTGCTCGATTCCTTCCTAGTGTTCTCTACTTCCCTGTCTCCTCCCCACCCCCTTCTACCGTGTTCTCTCCCTTCGGTGGTTGCGTGGAGCTTCCTTTACTTGTTTTCCACCCTCCCACCAGCTTTGGCTCTCGCGTGGTTCCCCGCTTTGCATTTGTGTCTTCTTGCCTCGATCGGATCGTTGGTTGACCAATAGCCGAGTGAATAGCTCAGTTTACATACCCGCCAGCAAGACAGCTACGTACGCGGTTGTTGAGGACTCCATTCGACCCTCAGTGCATATTTTCTGCCCACCTCTCGTTGATTAGACCTACTGTATTGACGAGTACAACTCTTGGTTTTCTTTGGTGCTCTCATTGTTGCCACCCAGCGTTCTCTTTTTCCCCTTCCGCTCGAATACGTCTAACACTCGGGGATCAATTGCCCTTGTTCACTGCAAGTGCTGTCAGGGAACACAGAGCAGTCCTAGAAATTGTAGCCGCCCGTAGCTCCAGGGTTGACCGAACACGGACTCGATAGCATCGGCGGGGGTGTGTGTGTAACACAGGCAAGGGCCCTGACCAACTGGTTGGAAGGCTGTTCCCGGTAACATCAGGGAGACGGACTGGCTCCCTTGGCGTACTGCCGACTGCTCTCACAGTTCTTTATTCTCGCTGCCCGGGAGCCCAAGACATCTCCGGTCTGTTCTTTGCTGGCCGCCGGCCGCTTCGCTTTTTTTTTTCTTGCTTTCTTTCCGTCTTTCTTTCTTTTTTTCCCCTCTCAAAACGCGTTTTTTAAACAGGCAGTCACCGCTGTTTCCTGTTGCCTGAGCATCCACAAGTCAGCACAGACGCGCGCCCCTCGCGTGTGGTGCCGCAACAAAGGCGCATATAGTAGCAGACAAAAAGTCCCCTCCTCGAATATCATCTGCTGTGACCAAGTCATATCTCATCTGGAAAACACTCAACTTCCTAGAGCTAAGTGAGCACACCACAAAGATAAAAGTCTGCAACGATAGCCGTACAAGAATCGACTGGTGTTCTTTCTCCTTGTTTGCTTTATTCTCCATTTCTTTTCTAGGGAGGAAAAAAAAAAAGTTAAAAAATTCGAATAGTGGTGGTGGTGGGAGCCCGTTGTTGCGAGTGCCGTACCGGTACCAAGTAAGCATTTTAGAATCGAGTGCCAGCAAGACGGCCGGTTTTCCCTCTCATCTAACGCTGCCATTTGATATTTACCCCCCTTCTCTCCCACTTTATCATTATTCTATCTTCTATTGTCATTGCTTGAGAGAGAGGGATTGATATTTCTGAAGAGTTTCTTACTGTTCTGCTATTTATTGTTGAATTACTTCGGTTTTGTTCGTTCTGGGGGTGGGGATTTGGCCTTAGATACACAGGCGGCTACGCCAGCAACGCGCCAGCAGGCACACAGGCAGCATTAATCCCCCTTCCACTTTTCCCCTCTCCTTCTTCCCTCCGCTACCCGCACAAAATCACAAACCCCTTCCCTCGCTCTCGATTCTCAACCAACTAGCAGCGATCAGGAGCACCCCACCCCCCACCGCCCCGCGGGTTACTCGCTCGCCCGTTTTTTCCCTCTTTAATTAAACAATTATCCCTCATCTTCCGCCATCAATTCCATCATTCTGAATCCCCATCGCAGAGGCTGGCGGAGCTGATCCGTCCACCTGCAACCAGCCTCTGTCTTTCTCCTGCGATCTACGACCCGCTGCACACCTTGACAGCCCCGCCGCCCGCCGCCTTCCCGCACTCTCCCATTCGAAAAAAAAAAAAAAAAAGCTGATAAAGCGACCAGTGCCCGACCCGGCGCTGTGGTTCTAGACAATCAGATCCACCACATTCGGCCACACACACACACCCCTCCGTTCATTTCGCTCCCTGCCCTAACTTATTTGCCTTACCGCCCTCCTGTATCCTCCCTCCCTCGCTCCCTCGCACTCCCTTCCCATTCACCCCACCCCACCCGAAAAGACCCGGCAGCAGTGAGATACAGCGGGTCCTTACATTTACCATACATCCCGCACCGTACTATACGTACTTGAGATCACCTGGCCCCTTCCCGAAGCCTTTCGGTTCGACAAGTCTCACCTCTGCATACATACATACCATGCTCCGGAAATCTTCTACCTCTTAACATTTAAAGCTCATCCTCCTCCCTGCCCCTGCCCCGTCTTCTTTCGTACCCGCAAATGTCCTGGAACCCCCCGCCTAACGGACGTCACCCGCATCAAAAAGAGTGGGAGAAAACGACAGAAGACAAAGAGCAGCACCCTGGCAGGAACAACTCTCCACCCCAAATCGAATCACAATCGCATTATTCTGATCATCACGTAGGCCCTTGCCACCTCCTAATTTCGTGTGTGATAGCTGACATGTTTTTTTATTTAAAAAAGGTAAACCCAACTCATCCCCACCAGTCCCAGACTCAACACCCACTTCCTCCCCATCCGCATCAGTCACAGCACCATCACCACCACCCTCATCCTCAACCTCCTCAACCCCCTCAACCCTCTCATCTCTCTCATCTCCCTCCCATACAGCAGGAACGCCCTGCAATTGAGCAGCCCGAAATGTATGCAGCCTCTGAGCAGATGTATCCGTACCGCATTCCACCCCATCAGCTGCCTGGCTTCCAACAACCGCCCAATTTTCAGCAACCAGCTCCCAGACAACGAACCGCAATTGCTTGCAGGTACTGTCGGCGGCGCAAGGTAAGTCATGATCCTTGGAGTGGGTGATATCTTTAACTGAAACATTGGTAGATTCGATGCTCAGGATTCGAATCTTCTCCAGACGGACGATGCGCCAATTGCTTGAGGTTCAATCAGGAATGTGTTTTCACACCAGTATCATCGCAAACACAAGCGTTCGTCCCCGCCCATGCAGCATATCCTCACCGTACTGCTGCCGGAGGGCCGGCTGTCGCCCTGTACGGAGCCCATGGCCAGCCCCTCCCCCGCAACTATAGTTCGATACCTCCACAGGCACCTGCGTCATCGGCGCAGCCCTCCATGGAATTCCGCCCACCCCAGCAATATCCCCGACCCCCAAGTCCTGGAGCTGGACCTAGTCGACAACCGCCTCCACCTCCGGCACAGCCACCTTATGGAAGCTATGAGGAGCCAATGGCCTATGAATCAGAGAGAAACAGGAGTCAGGAGCCGCACCCGCCGCTCTTGCCCCCTCCGGTGCCCGGTAATCAACCACAGCCGCACCCTCTGCAGAGGAGAAGTTCAGCAGGCGAATATCAAACTCGTTATGCGCGCAACGACCCTCCCTCCCCTTCGTCCCATCTTTTACATGCGCAGCATGCATATTCTCCTCCGCCGGTTTCTGGGCCACCATCCTCGTCATTTCAAGCTCCTAGCTATGGTCAGGGCCCACCACCGTCGGCGGCGAGTAATTATTACCCGCCGGGCCCTGGCGCAAGTCAACAACGAACAAGGTCACCTGTGGGATTTCAATCGCCAGATCGCTCAAGCGGGTCACCGCACCCATTTCATCCACCCATGCAGTATCCTCCACCTCCGAGGCCGACCTCGTCAGGCCCGAGCCCATCCAGCCCCAATACACATCCGATTCCGTCCATGCAGATGGCGAATCTGATTGATCCGAGCCAGCCCCACGGTCAGGGAAGAAATCAGCGGACTGCTGCAGATGGAGATATGCTAGACCGGCTTATGCCTAGGTCAGGGCTTTAATTCTTGCGAACGAAGCCTGGGTTGGGGTTGATGTGTATTTCCTCTAGGAGCTATTTTTACGGGAACCAACGACAAATTTCTCGAACGTACAAATTGAATCATGAAACGACTTTAGTCCCAGCTCAGTGATTTGCATTGCTTTTTTTTTTTGATACTTTTTCTTTGCAAATCGATTTTGGTTTGGTGGAATTTGAAACTTTTTCATGGTGTCGCTGGGATTTTTTGCTGCAAAGGATGAAGTGCCTAATGCCTCGCGAAAAATGAAGAAACGCAACCATGCCCCATTTTTTTCCTCATTGCATTTGGAGTTTTTTCCCCTTGATGCCCCAATCTTCGATTCTTTATATATTCTACTGCGCTATTTTTATACCAGTCATTTCATGGATGGAAGCTTTTTTTTATTCGTCCCTTTGTTTATTTTTTGTCATTATTTACTGCTATCTGGCGGCTTTTTGTTGTCTTTTCCTATCTTGCCTTTGGCTGGCTTTGCCAGTTTGCATATCCCTTAGCGACGATGACTCCAGTATATACATAGAACGAGATCATGGTCATCGGGTCATTTTTTTGAAGGACAGCATTAGTTGTGTTGATGGCGTAAATGTTTTTTATACCTTTTCTTAATCCGCCTTGTTTCTCTTGAGCATCTCTGGGTTGTCTTTTTGGTGTCGAATCATTCTTATTCCACCTTCCCTCGACCAACTGTTGAATCACGGCAAAACAGTCGTTTCCCGGATTTTTCTGACATGTTTTAATAAGCCTGTTCATACTTTCTCTAGATGCTCTGGATGTTTATAGCTGTCACTCGTTTATACCCCTTCCCCCTCCCCGCCACTCTCTTCCCCCACTCAAAAACAAAAAAAAAAACACCACACTCTTTTGACCTCGTGGAGCCCTTGGTATACTGTAATGGTTTGCTTCTCTTGAGAATTGTCTTCTGCAGGCTACTCTTCCCTCTAGGTTTGGGAGGTGGGGCAGATGCCTTAGCTTTTGTCAAACAATTTCACTACATTCCTCCCTCCCTCCCTCC
>QOVD01002034.1:0-18073 GCA_003521225.1 Tuber microsphaerosporum
CTACTGGCTATAGTGAACGCAAGGAGCGCTGTTTTTGTCGTTCACTATAGCCAGTGGCAACTGTATCTACCGGCAAGGATATCACTAGTAGTCTACGTGTAATAGGCTTATCTTCCTCCCTCCCTCTCCCTTCTGCGCCAGATAATGCAGTAGGTTAATGAGGGATGGAAAAAGGTACGGTACTCGTAATATCGGGCGTGGTATACTTGATACAATGCCCTGCTCCTCCTTCTGCAGGGGTACGGTACTATTAGTCTGCTTGGTTATCATAGGCTAGGAGCAATTAGTCTCCGGTACTGTGCTAGTGCTGTACCTGGAAGTAGGAGAATAAATATATATTTTGTGTGAGTATTAGCGCTTAGATACGGTGAACTTTGATCCTTGTTTTCAGCTACTTTTTAGCTTGGGATAATAAACCACTGCGCTACAAGATATTCACGAGCAATGAGTGCAGTACAGTACAGAAGGAGGTTCACATTACATTGCCACCTCCCTTTTCCTTCCTTCCTTTGTATACCTTCTTTCAAATGTGGGAATAAATTCACTTTGCTTTACTCCTTTCCTCTCATCATACTGTATCTTGCCCTACCGGAAATATCGGTACCCTTCCCCCTCGCGAACTGGGGTGATTCAGCCTTGGACCACTCCACCGGTACTACAGTATACTCGCGAGCGCGTAAGAACGGAGAAAAGGGGCATATACAGTATCACTCGCTCAGTTTTTTATCGCAAGCGGATGCAGGAGGGTGCCGACCATTTGCCGGGTCCTCACACCGGTAGCTTTCGTGATTGATTGATAGGATAGGATTTTCCGCCTCTTGTTGGATTGGAGTTTGGTTAGGTTAGGTTAGGTAGATCCGGCCAACCGTGATATCACCCGCTCGCCTGGAGCCTTAGATTTCTTTTCTTTTTTTTTCTTTTTCGGTTTCTGAGGTTGTGTAGAGTATGATTGCTCCGGGGGATGTGGGGAATGGGCGGATGCTGGTACTGTAGATGAAGCGAGAGCCCGCATTTACGGTTTATGGCATTCTAATAAAGTTTCTCGAGGATTCCTGGTTCTTGGTATTGTGTTGGGTGGAAGCGTGGGGGTCACTGTACTGCATGAGTACTGTACAAGCCCTTCTGCTCGGGTAGGTTCAAAATTCTCGAGCAGCAGCTTTTGTTTGGTGAATGGTTATTATTATCCGAATTCAGTACGGTAGTTGAAGGCTGTGATATAATACAGATACAGCGGCACTATTAATCGCTCCCTTCTCGACTTGCTCCTGGTTCCACATCAACACCCCGCTCCTCCTTGTATCAGATTTTTTTGTTCACTAGCGCACTGCAATTATAATGAGAGGAATCTTTAGTATCTAAAAGTCTCTCAATATCATCATCGTTCTATCCAGTCTCATCAATTGACCCAGGAGTTTCTCCTCTCTTGATAACCAAATCTCTAGTTCGCGCTTCTCCGACGTGGTAAGGTATTCTTCCACGTTCGCTTGCACATCTGAGCGTTCCCATTTTTCCAGCAGTGAAGAGCGCTTGGCTCGCTCGACGTTTGTCCGCTGGATGGCTCTCGACATGGCCTTGTAGGTGTCTGTAACGAGAGATTGGATCGCGCGGTCTGGATCGTGAAACCAGAGGAAGTATGTCCTTGAGATCTGGGGGATGCTTGTTTTGGGGACTTCCTGAAGGTGGAGGTAGCCGTTTTCTTGGAGCCCTGTGAGGATTGAGCGGATTTCCTTTTGCTTGAGGAGGGCGATGCTGGCAATCTGGGAGAGAGATTTATGAGCGCTAGAAACAAGCTTCAAGGAATGGAGCGAGACGAACTTGCTTCTCCTCTAATTTCCCTTTATCCTTGATGATCCGGAGTAACCTCAAGCCCATTTCCCCGAATGTTTCTTCTACTACCTTCTCTAGTTCGATATGCCTCATGAGCTTACCCAACTCCTTGTAATTGACGCTCCATTCACCTAAACCGCGATTGCTTTCTAATCGGACAAACTTCCAAGAGTCTTCTGCGAGAAGCTGCATGTGTTGCTTTAGTAATTCCATGCGAATCTTCTTTCTTCGGTTCTCGGCGTCAATTCCTTCCTCCTCATCGTCGTAAAGTTCCTCAAGGTCAGAAATATCATCGTCATCATCATCATCGTCATCTTCACTGCTGCTTTTTCGACGTTTGCCTTTTCTATTGACCCTTTTCCCGCAACCATTGGGGCGAGACTCGTCTTCATCCTCGCCATCCGAGTAACTTCGTTTCCTCGCTTTCTTCTTAGGCGGCCGGGGAGCAGCTACAATCGAATTTTCCAAGTCGATATCTTTGCTAAACGTTTTTGATAGCTCAAGGACACTAAGCTTGATTCCTGCCAAAAAATCAGAACTGGGAGTTTTTTTTTAAAGTCGCAACTCTAGAGTCATAAGGCAGAGATATTTATAACTTACTTTTTTTAGGGTCGTCTTCGTCATCATCACCAGGAAATGGTTCACGGCATCGAAAGTATTTTTCTTCGAGCCGTTTCAGAAATTCGGCGTACACCCGAGAGCTGACCTTTCCGTGTCGACTTTCGGCCAGAGAAACTAGTTCGGCATTTCGGAATAGAACCAAGAACTTCTCGTAATTTATTCGAAGAACAATGTTTTCCTATTGGCCCCAAAGAGAGCAGGTCAGCGTTTGTATTCTAAGCTCATACCCTAACTAGGCCCACTGACATTGATTTCCCATTCCTCCTCTTCTTGGTCAATCAAGTCATAGATTGAAACTTTCTGGCGTTTTTTCGACTTTGGTTTTGATGCAGGGGCAGCCTTTCTTTTCATGCCGGCATGTTGTGAAGTATCTCCGTCCGCTAGTTCCTGCATTTTAATTTTCATTTGCCCATCTACTTCCTTTCCCAACTTATTCTCGGAGAGTTGAGACTTCCTCAGCTGAGATGTCAATTGGGCTCGCAAGGTGTTTCGGGTATCTGTTCGAATGTGCATATGATGCTCCTGGACCTGGACTAGAAACCGCTCTTTCATCATGTCTGCCATGACTGATTTCAAGATGTCTACTGAAGTAATAGACAACTCATCTTCAATCGCCGGGGCATTGGTATTCACCATTGCCTTGGACTTTTTGGTGGATGTCCCATAGGCTGTAAGGAAATCGCTGACACGAGCATGGCCCAATTGAAGCAGGTTGCTGACGATCAGTGCGCCCTATGATGAGGAGAAAGCCTGTCAGTCTCGGATGGTGCAGTAGAGTGGTATAATAAATACATTGCTACCGAACCGTTCTTCAACGACCCGAATGATTCTACCGGCGCGCAGGAGCTCATAAACCTGGATCCATTCGCACTCGTAATACACTACCTCCTGCCCGGTTTCGAAATGGGAAAAGTGGACGACTAGATGCTGTTGAATGAGGACTGCTAAGGTTTGCTTAACTATCTTCTCTGGAAGTTTGAGTTGGCGAACTAGTTGAGCAACAGAAAGTCGGCCCAACTCAAGAAGAACAGACACCACCCGCTGTGCGAGTCACGGTTAGTCAGTCAGTCCTATGACCTGAAGCGGTGTAAATGGGATGTGAAGGATATAACGAACCGAAGAGACCTCGCCGTAGATATCTCTCACTAAAAGGACGCATAGCTCTGCTGCATTCTAGGAGAAGTAAGAGTCAGTGGACAAAAGAGGCCCTAGTGAGGAAATCGATTGAATACACAGGGGGAACTGGGAATGGAATAGTCACCTGCGACATGACATTAGTTATTGAAAGGGAGTTGAATGAAGGAGGCTAATGGTACTATGGAGTGTAAAATAAGTTGGTAGAGTGAAGGGTCATAGATGAGAGAAGTCGGTGAACACGGGCTTTGTTTTTTCTGGTGTTGGTGGGGGGGAGAGGACTGCATATCCGAATAGTTTTTGCTAAACGCGAATTTCGGGAGGCGGCTCCGCAAGAGAGCCGCCGTTGCGCCAAGTCTTCATCGAGATGTGCCAAACTCTACGCCTGGGAAGAGGATTCTGCTTACCCCCCCCACTTGGTGGAAATCTTCAATTCGGTGGCTTTCATTCGTTCCGTTTCCCTCTCGTGATTCAGGTCCCTCGAGATTCTTAACTTCATCTCTTCCACCTCCACTGACACCTACCCACCTTCTACCATCTCATTTCCTTTCCCCAACATCAAAAAACTCCCGTCACCTTCCCGCATTCTTCAACAAATGCTTGCCCGCAGCACCCTCTGCCGGGGTCCGTCCCAATTGCTTGCAAGAACCGTTCCCCATTCCCGCCGTGGCTTGGCCGCCGCTTCTGTCTCCAATCCCTTCCATTACAGCGTCGACGAATCAACGGGTATCAAGGTTGTGTCAAGAGATGATGGTGGCCCAACCACAGCTTTAGCTGTTGTTGCGAGGGGTGGAAGCCGATATGAGACCGCTCCCGGGTTGGCCCACGGATTGGAAAAGTTCGCATTTAAGGTACAGCCCTCCAAGTGGTCCGATTTTGATAACCACCACGCCCGCAGTTTATGTGTACTCGAAGTTATGAAACTGACTCTTCAAAATTGGTTAACAGAACTCAAGGCGATCTGCCCTTCGTCTTCAGAGGGAAACCGAATTACTCGGCGGTGCCCTCGGTTCTACACTCTCCCGAGAAAATATCGTTCTCCGTGCGAAATTTCTGCGGGATGATCTTCCCTACTTCGTCGAGGCACTTGCCGATGTTCTCATCCATACCAAATACAATGGTACGCTGCCCTACTTTATGCAGTTTGTTGTTTTCAATTCGCACTTGGTTATCCATTTATTATCCGCGTTTTCTGACTGCGGGGCCAATAGCCTACGAGTTCAACGAACAAGTTGCCTCCACCATGAGCTTCGAAGTCGATAAATTTCACCATACCCCAGCAGCCCTCGCTCTTGAGGCAGCGCACAACGTCGCATTTCACGGGGGACTTGGCTCTAGCCGCTTAGCACTGACCAATAAATACCTCACCAACAAGAGTATTACTGAGTACTCTAAAAAGGTGTACAACAAGGGCAATATTGCAGTTGTTGCTTCCGGTGCTCCGCAACCGGATCTTGAGAAGTGGACAGCCGAGTTCTTCAAGGAACTCCCTTCTGGAACTGGACTAGCTGTGGCTCCCGCTAAATATTACGGAGGTGAGAACCGCCTTTTCTCACCTCACGGTGATGCCGTAGTCATTGCCTTCCCCGGCAGCGCTAGCGCTCCGTCCCCCAAGGTAGAGCATACCGTTCTGGCATACTTGCTCGGTGGAGAGACCTCTATCAAATGGAATACCGGAATGTCACTCTTATCCCAGGCAGTCTCGGATATCCCTCACACCGCTGCCGTAGCCAAGCACGTCGCATACACTGATACTGGCCTCCTGTATGTCACCATTGAGGGCCCTGGGTCTGCACTGATCCAGGCCGGAAAGAACGTTGTGAGCGCTATCAAGAGCCTGGGAGAGGCTAAGCCCGAGGATGTCAAGAGAGCCATTGCCCTCGCAAAGTTTGATGTCCTTGCCGCGGCAGAGGACCGGAGCATTGGCTTGGAGTCCGTTGGACAGACTGCCATCGCTAGCGGAAAGGCACCGCAGGTTGAGGGTGTTGTCAAGACTCTGGACGGTGTTACTGTCGAAGCAGTCAAGGCTGTATGTCTTCCGTGATTTTTTACCCTTTTTATATGCCCGTTGCTAGCTAACTAACCTTGATACTTTCACAGGCTGGCAAGAAGCTCCTCGAGTCAAAGGCCACATTCATCGCTGTCGGCAACACATATCTCCTGCCGTACGCCGAGGACCTAGGACTGAGAGTCTGAGTACTGACTAGCAGCTAAAGCAATGATCTAGCATCTACTAAAAATAAATAATTCAAATCAAGCAAAAAAAAGTCCTCAAGTTTTTTTCCATCGCTTTTTCCATTTCAATATACCGCGTGCTTTGTAACGTCATATGGTCAGGGATTGGAGGGGTACGGATCAGCGGGGGGCGGAGTTATAGAGTAGGGTATAAATACGGTGGGCTAAACGGGAATAAGCAGAGGGGATTGGGCAGAATCCGTATATTCGAAAACAACAAAAAAAACAAATATTTGTACCAAAGTGTTTTCTTCCTTCCTATCCTTGGTGGATGTGATGGTTTCTTTTGTGATATCAATCTACTCAGTTGGTTTATCACTCGGATTTTATCCTGTTGGTGTTGCGAGCGGCCGTGGCCGACGTGGGAGACGCTTGAAACAGAAGCTTTGGGTTGGGCTTTATGGAGGTATTGCGTTCTGGGTAGGCGGTGGTTCTTCGCGGGGCCTAAATAGCTCACATGCTCTAATCCGCTGGATCCTTCATCTCCTCAAGACTTCCCATCATAGTCTGGACAGGCATATGGCACATAACTAACCAAAAATACTTTGAGCTGCTCGGGTGTGTCTATACAAAATCGGAAAACGCGACTCTTGCCTCTGGTAGGGGTTGTGTGGGGTCAGCAGAAATAGTTTTCCGATTTTTACTTACCCCCGAGCACACTATGCTTTCCCTTTCCTAGTTTTCGCTCTCCCTGAATCTGTCATGACATCTTTTGTGGATCCACAGCGCCTTGATACTACTCTTCAAGTTAAGCGTTGCTATAGAAATCTACGATATCTAACCTTGGACCCTCACCTACTGTATATTAGACGGCTGATGCTGTCCGCCGTGCTTATCGTGTGCCAGGCCAGGCTACAACTGTAGTTACCCCAAGTCAGCCTACCCACCTTTACGAGTAACTCCCTACGCACTACAAAGCACAAAATATTAATGGCTTCGAATCCATATAAAAACAAACAAGATTTTGCACAATTCACTGTACCACTGTTGGTCCTTCTAGTCTATTACAGATCGCNNNGTGAGTGGGATATCGTGAAGGAAAGAAGCCCTTGCAAGGAGCATATGTATGGCCCGGGGGGTTAGTTCTGTAGGCGGGGTGGTGGGCTGAGTTGCGATGTTCTAGATGGTTGCTTTTAGCCATGCTGGTTGATGGGTTAGTTTGAGGGCAATTCGTGGATGTTGGTGTTGTGTATTGCTGAGGTATGAGTAGGATGGTGCATGGCAGCTCGGGGCATGTCCGCAGAATCTACTTTGACTTTAGCACGAGAGGGAAGCAGCGGGAAAAAAAAGAAGACTACAGCAGTAATTCTATCAAATAATTATCAGTTAATTCGAGATTCTGCCATAAGTAAGTGTGCTAGTGTATTCTTTAACAGTTTAGGAAACGTTATCATAGCCATTGAATAGGTGATTAGTGTAGATTACAAGTTTTAGAAGGTGTTCAGGCACAGAATCTTAAAGTTAGGAACCTCTAGAGCATAGAATCGCTCGAGATATGTTTCTTCTTTTTTATAAGGAGGTGTAGAGAATGTCCTCTATGCACACTCCCCTGTTTTTGATAGCCAGATGGTCCCTGTGGTGATAGGAAGTGATCAGGAGAACAAATCCGGATCCCACCACTTCTGTTCGTAGTGGTTTTTTAACGGCAGGGAAATCCTCCCCCTAGGATAAGATCACCTGGCCAGGCCTATACACACACCCTGCCCACGATTACGAACGTTAGGGCACAAACTAAATTCGCGGTGTTTATGAGGCGAGTGATACCCCATGCACACCGCCACACATGCACACATCATTCGACTAACATACTGTTCTCTCTATTGGAATTTGGATTAGATGGATACCTGTGCCGTCACGGCATTTCCCTACGACTTTCGAAATTATTCTATGGCGCCCTGCCTCCGTTTCCATTTCTTTCTCCCTTCTCTTTTCCTCTCTTTCTAGAAAACCTCTACCACCTAAAACCTAATCGTATGATACCGAACTCTGAACTCATGTCCCGCGATACTCTCAGCAATCCCTGTCCGGCCCAGTGGCCCCCAAAAGATACTATCGGTAGCCCTCGGCAGATATACGGGACCCTGATTGCTTGAGTGATAGAAGTCGTATCTACGAGATAGCGCAACCTGTGTCACGAAGGGCGGAATATGTGGTGGGTGCCAGTGCTATCAGCCAACACTAACCTTCTCGCAATTTTCTATAGTAGGCAGTTTGTGAATGAGGGCGAATCCGGGAGTCTTCCCATCCCTGTGAGAAACACGTACGAAATAATTGGCCCAGTTTGTGGGATGTTACATGCCCCATTTCACACTCGATTCCCAGATCACTTTCTCATTGAACGTAATAGCTTCCCACCACCAAGGTCACAAATTTGAATGACTGCATTGCCCTTGCAAGTGCCGGTTCTCAGCCACCAGGCATTCAGGGAAGGTAAGAAAACCAAAATACAGTCGACTGCGTGCGTTTCGCTCAATTTGCCTATCACATCCTACGATCTCCAGACTCTTAATCCTAGTCTGCGCGTTTTATCTCTCTTTTTCCTTTTTCCCCCTCACAACGTACGAGTAGTTTCGATCGACTATGTAGATGGCTTACTCACCCACTTACTCACTCGACCTACTCTACCGTGTCTAAAACACTGCATGTGCGCCCCTCGCCTGATCACCCCTCCCTCCTGCTAAAGCCACGACACATACATACAACCACACACCTGACCCTCTCCCCCCTTCTTCCATTGTTTCTCCCCCGAATAGGCCATTCTACAGGGTGGTGTTTGATTGCAATACCGCGCTAGCACTCGCACATACTGTACTCAGCCAAACCGGCGGAACCCCTAAGAACGCCTCTCTCGACCACCGAATGTTCGTCTTGTTTTGGATCACTACTGTATTCCATATTCACTGCCGAGTTTGTCCTGTTTTTTTGTTGGAAGGCGTCTTTTTTCGTGGAGAGGAGCGGGCGAACCGAATTGCTGGGTGGGTGAGTTGTGGGTGAGTGAGCAAGTGAGTTGGTGGGGCAATTAGGTAGGTGTCATGGGCTGTCACTCGAACCAGAGTGTCGGGTTCGGGGCTGGTTGGAGGGGGGAAGAGGTCATGGGGTGAATGTGTAGGGGGTATGGCAGGGTAGAGTTGGTGATGCTGAGATCGATAAAGTTGTGTGTTCTTGGCTTGGTGGAAAGGATTGTGTCTCTGTTGCTAAGTTAAACAAGTAATCAATTATTTGCTAGTACGAGCTAGGATCCCTCCAAGGATATTAGCGTTGCATAGGGAATATCTGTATTGTTCTGACTTACCGGCACTCGAGTACCAGCTGCCAGCAGTGTCTAATAATTACAGTGCACTATACCGAATGCTCTAACTTATCACTTTTCTGCATTCTCAGCATTGAGGGCCAAGTAATCTCAATTAAATTCTACTTGCATTCGCACCGTACCTGTAGCTCTGTCGGTCTCTTCAGGATCTTTTAGACGAACAAAGGTCAGACATTGAAGCAAGCGTGATTCTCCGTGAATATCCCTGGATAAAAATTTAATGCTTCTACAGCCAAGATAGGGTACTGAAAGGGTTACCCGGCCGTAGCACAAAACCCATAGGTGCATTCATAATTCCTGACTAAACAGGTTAAGCGGAACAAAGGTCCCTGAGGCGCTCTAGACCCACGCAGCGGCGCCATACTCTGCTGTTTCGTGCAGCCTCTTCTACTATCGCCATCACCAAGCGAAAGAAACAAGAACTCCACCCTCCACTCCGCACTCTACTACCATTTTTCTCGCACCAGCCAATTTCTAAAAATGGGCAATGACGGCGGCAGGTAAGCTCATCCTTCCTTAATCTCCTAACCTTCCCTCCCTATTCTGTCGGGTTCACCGCTAACACCCAGTAGCATTCCCACCCGACGAGAGCTCGTCAAATCGCCCACAAAGCAGAAAACCCACTCGCAACTGCGAGACACAAACGCTCAGACACAAACATACCACTGGACGACCTGTCCGCTCTCTAAGCGACCGCTGTCAGAGCCGATAGTATCCGACTCGGCCGGGGTGCTATACAACAAGGACTCGATAATAGAATGGCTACTGAAGGGCGTGGAAGCGTTCGGCGACGGGGAGGAGGTGCTGGAGGGGCGGATACACTCTCTGAAGGACGTTGTCGAAGTCAAGTTTGAGGAAGGGCGGTTATGTCCAGTTTCTAAGAAAGAGCTGGGGCCCGGCGCGAAGGCTGTCTACCTAGTTCCGTGCGGCCACGCTTTCTCCGAGAGCGCGGTGAAGGAGGTTGGGGAGGGGGTTTGCTTGAAGGTTTGTTTATGCTCCATCCTTTCACAACGCGATAACAATAATCATGAGGGTGTTAATATGTTTGTTGGTTGTACACTTAGTGCGATGAATCATACACAGATGATAACATCATCCCAATAAATCCAACCGCTCTAGAGGACCTTCAGCAGCTCAAAGCTCGAATGGAGAAACTGGCCGAGAAGGGGCTTACGCATGCGCTTAAGTCTGCTGGTAAGACTAGGAAGCGGAAGAAGGGTAAAACCGGGGCCGGGAAGAATGGTGATACCAAAGCGGGTGGTGATACGATTGACCCGGCTGCCCCGGCAGCTCTAGGGGCGACGGCGGGTAGCGCTACTAGTGGTGGTAGTGGTGTTAGCGGTAGTAAGAGTAATAACACAGCTGGTAGTATCAAGAGCCCTCTTGCTGCAGGCCTCACAAACAAGGTGCTCGAAGACGAGAGGGTAAAAAACAAGCGGAGGAAGGTCGAGATGAGCGATAATCTTAAGAGTTTATTCTCCAAGGAAGAAAAGTCTAGATTGGGAAAAAATGACTTTATGAGTAGGGGGTATAGCATTCCCGGAGGCAAATAGCTTTTCTTTTCTTTCTTTCTTTTTTGGCTACCTCCCCCTTTCTTTTCTTTTCTCCTTTCCCCCGTTATAGGATTTGCATTCCGTGGATCGGAGAATCGATCACACGCCATTGTGACAATGCGGTAGTGTACTATAATGCTTATCTTACGTTTCACATTTCACAGGCACCGATTTATCAATTATCATAATGTTTTGGGTATGTATCACAATACCGTTGCCATTGCCTGCACTGGGGAACAGGACCGAATAAACAGCAGTAACGGCCGATAAAATAGATGTATCATGAAGGTCGCCCAGGGGGTTTTCGGCCGACCCTAAGACCCCGCATGACACCCACAATGTTGAATATTTAGGAAGTGGTCGCCTCGGCCTTAGCAGCTATTGATAACAGCGCCTTAGAGAAAGGCACCAAAAGAGTGTGGTAGATTCCATACCATATTGTAAAGCTGTCACGCCGGAGGGTTTACTGCATGTTCCAGATACTGTCGGAAACAATACCTATTCACATACTAAGAAAGAAAGTTATTTGTATGACTGAGCAACGAAGTAGGAAGTATGTGGCTATGCCTTGTAATATTCCTGTAAAAAGGAAATAGCTATCATGTTAACATGGTCCAGGGACACTCAATGACTTGGAAAGACTTAGGGTTCATTTTCTGGCTTTATTCTAATTTTATTCTCCAAACCTTTTAGTTTATTTAACTTTTCAGCTTCTTTCTCTCTCAACTGAATGCTTTATCCTGTTACTTTTCATATCTACCTGTATCATACTCCTACACTTTCTTTTACAATATCCTACGTCTCTCTCACGATCCCCCCCTTTCCCTAATTTCTCAGAATAAGCCAAGTTACAATTTACTAATATCAGAAATAGAATGTTTCCTCACTGGATTCTTCTTTCCTCACTAAGACAATTAAATCCCGTTCGTTGTTTTCTAGCTTTACTTGTTCTGGTCCTTAGGAAATTCCACTTTTGTTATGGTGTGCAGTATTGCCTCCAACTTTCAACCAACTGCCCTCCTGGTCCGTTTGACCCCCGTAAGCACCCCTGCCGTAGTTTAATATTACCTCTCCCCGTTACTTGAACTGGTGCACAAGCAGAGCACAACCTTGTTGGCTTGTGTTCTACACCTGACCGCAAACCCCGGGAGCCCGGAGCAGGCTAAGTCAACCTAGCTAGATTCAGCAGTCTCAGGGAATCTAGGGCTCCCGTTCCGCAATCGATCACGCATTTGCGAGGGAAGGCAATACTCATGTACTTGTAGAGGAAAGGATTGCCGTACTGTCCAGTACTGCAGAAGAGGGAAAAACAAAATAATAAAAACCTAAGGGCAAACTAACGAGGGCCCGAGCATTTCACCACTTACTATAATACTTGTGCTTATACTGTGTGCAGCTCTAGGTTTGAGTTGTTTGTTTCTACCATACACACCCCCACATTAGGCAAGATCTTATCCAACCAACCCAGCCAGCCAGCAGCCTCAAAAAAAAAAAAAAAGAACAAAAAACCAATTCCTCCTCTCTCCACCGCTGCTCTGTCTGCCGGCACTAAGCCTATCTCTTTGCCGAAAAAAAAAGTGCCCTCCAATTCAGTTATCAAGGGATCATGACCTCTGTCTATCTTCCACCTCCATCCCCGGGGCCCACTCCCACCAGCAACCATTCCTCAAACCCCAGCTCACTCACCCATCCGGCCCAAGACCTACATGCAACAACACATGTACACTAGAGTAGGGCAGTGTTAGACAATGGACTCCCTCCCACTCGAAATCCTCACCAAAATCCTCCTCAACCTGCCGCCGAACCCTTCGGACAGGCTGGTCTGCCACTCGTTCAACGACATTCTGACTCCGGGCTGCTTCCGTCGGGTCCGCACAGGGGAGTTCACCAAAGACGCCTTTGATCGGCTTGTGAACCTCTCGCAGAGCGGGGTCTCACGGTACGTGAAAGATTATGAGTACCTTGTTCACCCTCCGGTTTATCGACGTATGTATCACACACACCTGCTACTGCTGCTGGCCCGTATAAGAAAATGCTGATTGACGGGTGGTCGGTGAAGCAAGCATACACGCCGCCGACAATCTGCTATGCCTAGAAAAAACCTACCCCACGACAGACCTAACCCTAGATGCCATGGCTGAGAGCCTCGTTCGGCGGCACGAGGAGTACCTGCATCAGGAGGACGTCCTTGGAACCTTCTACGACGTGCTCTCACTCAGCAAGGCCCTGCCGCGCTTCCGCAGCCTGCGCACCGTGACCGTCTCGCGCTTCGACTCGGTCGACGACGCACCCCGGGCATACGAGGCCACCACGGAGCGCGCCTGGTGGGCCATCATAAAGGCGCTGAACAAGTGCGAGTATCCCGTTGAGCGGCTGCACGTCGATGCAGTGTACAATGGCATGCTGCACGGTGTGTCCATGTCCAAGATGACGCAGGTGTACGCGGTGCTCAGCGAGTTGAAGGAGCTGTCCATCCCCGCCATTTCCCTCGGCAACGAGGTCGACAATCGTCCAGGGCACGCGGCGCTAAAGGTCTTTCTGGGGTCCGGGCAGAATCTGGAGGTTGTCAGGTTGGGGAATACCAATCGGTTCAGGATGGATCTTGTGGATGAGGGCTTGGGTTGCGTCTGGCCGAGTTTGCGGGTCTTGGACTTGGCGGCTAATACTGCTGTTGAGGCTGGGGATCTTGTTGTGTTTTTGGAGTTGCACAGTAACACTTTGAGGGAGTTAACGTTGAGGAGGTTTGGCCTTCTGGTGAGGGTGGATAATGGCACGCATTGGGTTTGGGAAAGGATATTCGAGAGATTACACAAGAGTCTGACCTTGACGAAACTAACGCTATCAGATTTGGAAGCACCCCATGGCTTGGGTTTGCCCGCCGTCACGGAAGCTGGTATGAGGGAATGGGAGCGGACGGTGCCTCGGTCACCGGACGAGATGGCTGTGGATTGGTATTAGGTTCTTGGGTTTTCATCTTACTATTTTCCATTCTTCCCCCCGATACCGGTACTCCCTTATTATCATAGATCTTCATAATAATATTATCACCTGCAAGTTATAGGATTTTCTTTTTTTCCCTAGGACTGTATATACAGATTTTATAATCATAGATAGTCTAGCCTATATCAATCCAACTAGCATAACCACTTCCAAATAATGTAGCGATTGGCTTAGCGGCATTCGGGGATCCGGCAGAGTTTGCCTGTTATACATTGTTGGTTAATGATTAATGGAGGGATGAGAGGGATATTCTCACCCGTGTACCACTCGCGCCGGCACTGGCGTTCCCGGATTCGCGGGGGCAGTAGATTGGCTCAGTGTTGGTATCTCTAGAACTCCGCACACTTCTAGTCTGCGGGATCGACCTTTGAAAGGGCGGTATTCCGGATGGAAGACGACACGAGAAGAGTCACATTATCGCCGACCTACTGTAAGTATTACAGGTTGCACTAGATGCTACGGAAACGCCGCTATTCAATTCAACCCATCCATAAGCCCTCCCTTCAATAAGATAAAATTGGTAGGACCTACTGATTGTCGGCGATCTATCCATCATCCGATCTAGATGCGGGTATTCATTTTTTTCTTCTTCAAATTAGGCTCTGGCACGTTGTCCGGGGATAAGGTAAAGTTGTTTTATTGCGGTCAGCTTTTTTTTTTCTTTTCCCTTCCCTTTTCTCATTCTTAAGGTGGAAGGGAGTTGGTGAATGGAGCGAGATACGGGTAGCACTATGTATTATAAGGTAGTGACTCTTGGCATAGACCTGATAACCACAGCCGTCAAAAATGTCTATGATATCTTAAATTATTACCCCCTGCCCCCTTCCAAACGTTCAATCGTTCAGTCAAGAGGGCAAAGGAAAAGGGAGATAATACGTACCTCGGTACCCAACAATTTTAATTTCATAATACCCCCTATTTATTAGTCTACGCACTCAACGCAAGTGCCAGACTCGTACTACTCCTTGTGTTCACCAGGCTGATATTGTGAACCTTCAAGCTATCATACCGGTAGCAGCCTAAGCTCTCGATGTGATTGCCAAGTCATTGTTTGCAGAATCCCCTGCGACTTGCCCCGCGTGATGGTAACAGTGTTGGAACTGTTGTGCCCGTTGTACGGCACCGCCCTAGGTCATGAGTTGCGCACTGCGGACTGAAATGTGAACTTGCTCACTGTGTGTCCCTGAACATATGAAGATGCATTGGGCTGATGAGGGGAGTTTATAGGTGCTTGGGAATATTTATGATACCCTTTATGTAGATGCATGTAAACGCGGGCTTGGCCAGTGGTATTTACCTCGGAATATTGCCCTGATGATGATAGGGATTTGGAGACCACGGTGCAGCCAGGCGGTGGGGTTGTTCCGCTAACAACTTTTTACTAAAGTCGTCAGAGTCATGACAAATATGGAGGAAGTTGACAGGAACATCATAACGTTGATAACGACAGTGATGATGATGATGGTGTAGTTACTTTCCAATACCCGTACCGGAAGTATATACCGGAACCTTCTTTCCATCACCTACATCACTATTCACTATCTCCAGCTGCCCAAGGATCCCCACGAGGCCGCGAGCCGGTGGTGAAAGACCGCGGTAGTGTTTATTATATTGGAGATTGCCGTGTTCTGATCGGACTCTCGGGAAGATTGGTTCTCGTAACACGAGCCGCGCGGGTGGCACTCTCTAGGGGATACCGGTAGGCGGGTTGAGTTGGCTTACCTCGGGATTGTGATGCCCTGGGTTGCACATAAGTCTGGATCGGCGGCGACTCCCGTTATATAACGAATGAAAAATCGTGAACCCACAACATCAATTATTCGCTGCCCGAGCCACCGGAACCCTCTCCCAACTATGTTTCGGGCAACACAAGGTATCCCCTCTCTCCGGTAGAGGTCGGAAAGGCTCTATCCCGGGTTCACTAGAGCGCCCAAGAAATCGGTGGAATGGGTCTCAGTCCGAAACCCCAGCAACCCACCCCAGGCCAAGGAAGGACACTTTCCAGGTCTCGTTACTATCCTAACCAGATCTTTTGGGCATAGGACAAACCAAGAGATATTAGGGTCTCTTTCCTGAACTTACAGGCAAAACCCTCCAACAATCCGGGGTAAGCTCTGCGCACATCTTTATCATCGTTTCTGGGGATTTCCGAATCGCTAAAGCTTAATTCAGGCAATGGTGGTTTAGCCCGAGCTCTGCCTCAGCGTATATATTTCGGCACCATCTCGTCAGTCTTCGGTTAATTCGCTAGCTAGCAGAAGGCACTCCCTGTTAAGGAAGTGGGCTAGATATTGGCGCCCCATTTATTCCTAGCCGATCATGTGGGCTCACTCGATTGGGTGCGAACCATTGGTGCTTGTATCGTGGATCTTTGCTGGATGCTTCATGTTTCCCAGTTTAGGCGGTGATAGGCTGAAGGGCGCGGCCCTTACTGCCGATGGGATGAGGTTGTGAACCCTGGAATGGTAGGATCAATATTGCTGACCACTTCTGGGGGTTGTTTCGTTCGTGACGCCAGTGGAACAAGGCGTGATTGGGAATCCCGTTTTCCCTCTCTTACATAAATGCAACATGTTTCCTGCGGTGTTCCTCCCGGATGGTGGATATTACATTATGGAGTGAAGGCCGATGAGCACCTCTATATTATTACAGCCCACTTTACGCGCGTGAGCGCACAGAATCTATATGCATATGATTATGCCATCAGTGAAAGATGGACCTCTAGTTCTGCACAACTTTTCAAGCTCGGGTGTTTGCTCTCACCAGGGACGGCGATGGAAATAAGATTGAACCTACCCAAGTGCCGGAAACGCTCTGTTGTCAGAGAGACGGTGGTTTTCCGGGGGCTAAAAAAAGAGGAGCACCAATCCGATAAATCACCAATTCAGTCAATTCCCAGCCACGAGTTTTTAAAGAGAGTGCCGATAATAACCTTCCTTGAACAAATATCATACCTAGTCAAAGACTCGGCAGTGGGCGGAAACGACAGAAATTCTGCCAAAAACTTCTGCTATCCCTTCAGGGTTATCACTCGCTCCCCTTTGGAGAAAGCAACACTGAAGGGCCTAACTGTATCGAAACATGGGTATGCAATCGAAACTTTGCTTCTTCCTAGAGAGCTATACAACAAAGCGATAGTTTGAAGGCTAGGACAGAAAGTGTATCAAAACCGACTAGGTTAGAAGAAATAGGGGATAAGCCCGTTCTTATAGAAGCATCACTATGTCAAGTACACTAAAGAAAACGCAACCATAGATTCCGTAAGAGATGTCACAGAGGATCAATTCTATAGCAGTAGCACGACGTAAATGGCTAATATTCGCTACCGTACTACGCAAGCTACCAGACCAGAAGCAGTGCTACAAGACCAGCCACAGTGGAAGATACCCCTTGCTATACCCTCGAACAAAGATTACTTGCATGTGCCATGTTCGGCATCTAGTGGCATCATCTAACCTCACTCGACCGGATTAACTTCTCCAACTGCCCTCCCCCGCTCGGATAATTCCGCTTCGGGCACTTGATACCCACCCTACCCCCATTCCCCACATCGTCAACGTCCGAGCCACCCTAACGCCCCTCCGACTGTCTACTAAAAACGCCACACCCGAATGATCTCCCTGTGAAACTGCCATTGCAAAACCCGCCCCTTACCGCCATCATCCCAATTCCTTAAACGGTATCCGAGAGCATCACCGCAAGCGTGTAAAGGCCGGCTAGCATAGACAAGCCTGAACTGTACAATGCTATTGACCACCAGCGCTTGAACCGATCATGTGCATATGCTAGCCAGACTCGCCGCGGTTATGCATGCAGCATTTACTGAAAAAGTTTTAACGCTGGAGTGAACTCATGCTAAGCTAATGGCACAGTTAGTTTTATTTTTGTTTTTTTGTCGTTCTCCTATTCCCCGCGATTCTTTATTGCTAAATTGGTACAATACTAGTACTCCGCGAGATTTGGTAGATTGTTTCGGTATGATGCATGCTTGGCTTTTGGTGATGAGTCGTTGAATAGCCTATGAGGAGGGCTGTATGTCCATCGGGTATAAATTATGCCTGCAAGTAGTTATTGCAGCGGTAGAGCAATGGATAGTCCACTGCGGGCTTATTCCCGCGGCGTCTTGTGTAAGGGGATATCATGTCTGATGAGCGGTCAATCTATTGGTTACTATGCCCTGGCGGGCCGAGAACCGTGAGCGCAGTGAATCAGCCGGAATTTCAGATCCAATTGAGCCCTCTGAAAGCCAATTTCAGTACCGGTACTTCTATTTTTCAGCTGAGAGAGCTGCTAGCGTTGTACTCGAGTATTAACCTTACTATTCGGAACTAACATTGCGGCACCCCCCCACGAAATTTCTAGTGGTTGAGGTTTCCTTATGGTGATATTCTAC
>QOVD01002035.1:0-40213 GCA_003521225.1 Tuber microsphaerosporum
GGGTGGGACCGGGAAGGCAGGCATATCAGGGGGGAAGCCAGTGGCGGTTGAGAGGACGTAGCCGGCTACACCTTTGAGGAGCGAGGCGGAGTCCCACAGTGGGGACGATGAGTTCAGCGACAAATCCCTTGGGAGAAAAAGGGAGCGCGCCTCCGATCTCGCGGGTAACTACTTGATAGTCACAGCCCCTTTATATAGGCGTTCCTCCCACAACCCAAACCCTGGTGATCATACCCTGGAGTCACATGACCTCATAACTCATAGCGAGTCATGTTTGCAATCCACCTGCTGACTTCTAACATGTCAACTGTCCAACATACCTAAACCACTCATAATTCAAATAATAAGTTAAGTGCTCCACTCGCGTCACATGAGTGAAACCTGTGACTCATAATCGAGTCAGGTGCGAAATTCATAAATCATATGACCACCATCGTGGGTCATTTGAAAACATCTGCCAATAACATATTAGCGGATGACATCGTAAGTGTGAATCATGTGAGATAATCACAAACCGATGACTTATAACCATGACTCCTGTGGAACCATATTCCTCGCTTAGTCAGGTTTGTGACATGTCGGTGTGCCTGAATGACACCAGAAACGACTTGTCCTTGTCCTTGCGGTTGGTCAATCGGCGATTCTAGTTGAGCAGGTATACCTAGTCCTTGTGCCGGAACAACACCTGGAATGACTTGTTCTTGTGGCGGAACGACACCCAGGACCACTTGTCCTTGCGCTTCCGGATGTTTAATGGGCGGTCGAGGTTCAGTAGGTACTCCTTGTCCTTGCACCGGAACGCCACCTGGCACGACTTGTCCTTGCGCTTCTGGTTGGTTAATCAGCAGTTGAGGTTGAGCAGGTACTCCTTGCCCTTGTGCCGGAACGACACCTGGAACGACTTGTCCTTGTGCTTACGGTTGGTTAATCTGTGATTGAGTTTGAGCAGGTACTCCTTGTCCTTGCGCCGCAATGACACCTTCTACGACTTGTCCTTGCGCTTCCACTTGGTTAATCGGCAGTTGATGTTGAGCAGTTACACCTAGTCCTTGCGGCGGAAGGACACCTAGAACAACTTGTCCATTCACTTTCAGTTGGACAAACGGCGGTTGAGGTTGCGCAGGTACTCCAAGCGCTTGCGCCCGACTGACACCCGGAATGACTGGTCCATTGGCATGCCGCTGGTTTATCGGTTCTAGAGGTTGAGCAGGGACTCCTAGTCCTTGCGCCGGAACGACACCCTGGACGACTTGGGCATCCCTTTGTGGTTGGTTAATTGGTGGGAAGTCGTTTTGGGTAGCTGGAGCTGGGGTCAGAAAAGCCGTAGCAAGATGCCATTGAGCTTGGGCGCTGCTAGGTAGTAGCAGCTGGGGAACAATCATCTGTACGGTGGGGACTCCTAGCTGGCCTAGTTGATTGACAGGGTGGCCCGTAGCCACACACTGAAGGTGCCTTTTGATTGTGTTTTTCAACTTACCTATACAGTCTTTCACAAGTTGAACGACGGGCTCATCGGCCTTGTGCATACGAGCCAGGTTATTCGCGGCGGATGTTGTGGCAAGCTGATCATACGAAGGGTGCAATCTCCTCATTCCTGCGATGATTTCCTTGAATTCCCTGTTAAGGAACGTAGCTATTGGCATAAACCTTCTTGCTACAAGCTTATCTTTCATAATTGGCCGCCATTCGGTATACACCACCACTCCTGCATTATTTTTTCGGATACCAGGGGCTTCTTTATTGTGGGTAATTGACTAACACCCAAGATTTTGGCTTGCTGCGCTGATCACCCCTGGGAGAGAATTAGGCGGAACTGGTTATGTCAGCCGGGCAGGAGCCGGCTGTGCTCCGGGATTCTACATGTAGAAGGATTGTTCGTGGATCATATTGTGGGCCATATTGGTTGACTGTTGGTGTATATAGATCCGCGTATTGGAAATAGTAGAGCTGAATATCGATGTTCAGAATGTGGGATGATTTTTGGTATCAAGTCCCTTCTATAGTACTCAAGTGACTTTATATATACAACTCCTAGACGTTCAAGAGGGTTTGAACCCAGCTAGCTGTGGGTTCAAGATTGTCTAAGAATAGGGAAATCTGACACTCAAAACCATTATCTGTTTCAACTTGAATAAAGAATGATCAACACATTTGTTCAGCAAGGTCTCTGATCTTGAAAGAAACTAAAGATGACGGCAGGTGATGTCTAGGCTAAACCCCCAGGACCACTAGTTCCTCTTCGGATTGTCGGAGCTCCTAGACCCTGCGTGTGATCCAGACGTATTGGGCTCATGACTAAACCCAGTAGTGCAGGCAGCCTACAAGATACACCAAGCCCACGATATAGAGTGAGTTGCCTCCCACAATGCCTAGCAAATGTCCATTCTGCCGACCAGAGTACATCCATTCAGGTGCATATGGGAAACACCTGCGAACTGAGCACGCAAATCTATACATTGTTCTCGCGTCCACCATAAGATATACATCATCTGTAGATCTTATCACCAACGTGGAACAAAGCATATTACACCGCAGAGAGGAGAACTTGCCCCAGGATTCCGACTATGAATCCAATCCCGATCCCATTGGACAGGATTACAATGCATTTACTGCTAACGAGTCTGATACTGAGATACCAGACAAATCTACGCCTTCGTTACCCGGCATACAGGAGCATTATCCACGCGCCGGAGAAGGAATTGGAGACGTCGACCGATTTGAGCAACACTACAGAAATCGCTGCGAGGACTAGTGGGCACCGTTCAGTAGTGCGCACGGTTTCAAACTAGCGTCTTGCTTCCTTATAGGTAAAATACAGAAATCACCAATCAATGAATACTTCTCAAGTGGCCTCTGTGATTCTGGGTTAGCCGGCTATAGCTCTATCTATACGCTGGAAAACCACCTCCGCTCTTTGGACCTGTACAGTCTGTATCTGCAATGGTTCGAAGCACATGTTGTGCGTAGCAAAAGGACACTATCATTCTTCTATCGTAACGTCCTAGATTGTGTCAGAAATCTCCTTCACCAGATCACATACCATGATGATTTTGTCTACGCGCCGCGGCGTGCATTCGATTATAATAGGGAAAGGATCTATGTGGAAATGCACACAGCAGACTCGTGGTGGGACGTTGAAGTAAAGCACCGCTACCTCCTTCACTGTTACCTTAGCAGACTAGTTATAGAAGACACTTCCACCTTGTGCGACTGTAGTTCCCATTATTGGAACGTCCAATCAGATCCAGCTTAGCAACTTCTCCGGTGACAACAAAGCGTGGCTGGTCTATATTACGCTTGGAAATCTTCCATCGGCCAGGCGCAAAAGCCCTGGATCAATGGCTATTCTGCTTCTTGCACTATTGTCTGTCCCACCCAAACTCTGAATGTTCACCAATGCACAACAATACCAGAGAAAAGTGAACGCTGATACACTACAAGACGTACTTGAATTAATTATTGCGCCTCTGCAGCACGCGGCGCTTGATGGCGTCCAAATTGAGTCCGCTAATGGGAAAGTTCAGAGGTGCTTCCCAATCTTGTCTTCAGGGGTTGCCGACCATATGGAAAACGTGAGACTGCACAGGTTAAAAACCAACGCCTGTCCTACATGTGAGGACCCTGCCAGGGAATGAGGAATTATATCAAGAATTATCGAGCTAGAGATTACGTAAGATACGAGAGATATGGGTATAAAATCCGGTTCCCAGACTCGAAGTCCGATGGTGCCCAGATCAAGTTCTGCTGCCTTAGTATTCATTTGGGCAAAAAGGTTTTTCATGGGCTTTACCCGGTCTCCGTGCCTGACTTGCAGGTCTCAGCCATGATCCATAAGGTTTATCTGGGATTGTTTTGGCACATGATGGACTGGATCCAAGGTTTTCTCAAGAGACATGGCAGACTTCAGTCTGTTGATGATGTTTGGAAGACATTACAGCGGTACCCTTGATTTTTTGTACCCAAAAAGGCCTACCCCGAGGTTGGCAGTGGCAAGGGAAGGAGATGAGGAATCTGAGGGGTCGTATTTTGGGAGTTCTAGCAGTAGCAATGCGCCAGCCACAGAGTTCACAAGTGATACCTTTCAAATGTGCTCTCAGATGCGTCAGACTGCTCATCAACTTTAGTAAAATGGCACAATACCAAAGCCACACGTCTGATACCATTGCTTATATGGATGATTATCTCGACTGATTGCACAAGATGAAATGTATCGTTTTGGAGTTGCGAGTAACTAAGTATCCCCTGGCCAAGGTTGACGAGCAGCGGAGGGAGATATGACATCTGAGAAGGCAGATGAGCAGGCCTGTGGCCCAATGTAACCAGCGCCGGATCTGTAACAACAATAACGAAGAAGAGGACTCCGGACATATAGACTTGATCAATAGCAAATCACATTTGAACTTTATCAAGATACATCGAATGGGTCATTTTAGTGACCTTATACGCCAGGTTGGAAATATACCGATATATTCGACGGAGTTTGATAAGCTAGCGCACAAGGAACAAATCATTGACGGATGGCCCTGATCCAATAAAAATAATAACACGCGCCAAATGAGGCATAGCTACAATCATAAGAATGGCATCCAAAGGGGGATATAGAACCTTGACTCTCTTCGACGCCGCGGCATTAATCTCTCTGCGGATGTTGTGCAATATTGGGAGAGTACAATGGGTACCGTAACAACACCGTTGGTCCATTGGAGGATCCTGAAGGGACGTCCAGATGACGTGTCCAACGTCTTGAATTTTAGTGAGGTGTGGGGAGTTTCCCTGAAGATTATAAGGTGCAAATTAATCCGATATAGCCAGCATAACCTGCGTACAGAGCGCCGACGTCCTGCAGATCATGCGATACTTCTATCACTCCGGTTGAACTACTAACTCAACTCTAAATCCCGGTTCCAACCTTCCAAGAGAGAGATGTTTACGACATCCACCGTGCGCGATGCACGGGAGCCCTACACTTGATTTACCACCGGAGTCCCAATCAGTGGGTTTGGGTAAACGCTGGAACTAAAGATATGTATGGTCCGCGGAGGTGCCGTCTGCCGGCAATGTTTGTGGCGCACGTCAAAAACAGGGTCTACACTCGTGGGAATGCTTTGTGTCGGGTCGGGGCCGTTCAGATGGTGTGTGCAGTCAACTCATGATTCCTCTCTGAGATACATGGCCTTGTTAGAGTACAGATGAGAGAGGATGCACAAGGGTTTACATTAGTTGCGATAGGGGCAATCCTGGGGTTGGGGCACATGATCCCAGAGGAGGAACAGCACTGGTTGTTTAATTGTCGGATAGATTTGAGAACATTCAACAAGATATATTGAGGTATCAGGAAACGGGGAGGATAGGGCTCTGTGTGTCCTAGTACTCGCAGGGCATTGCCAGGACGAAAACAGCTGTCAAGCACATCGACCAGCTGTATATGCATATAGAAGCAATTGTCTAGAACCTGAAAATAAAGAGTAAGAAACCCTTATATTCTGGCTACTAGCGAGTTTACCTTGTACATGTAAGAGTCAGAACTGGGGCGTGGGCCGATGTCGGAGATGACATGAGAAAAGAATTCTGGGCACTTGGAAGGGGCAATGTGAAGCCGGCGGCGTCATGACAGGGAAGGGAATAAAACTGGAGCTAAGGTTCTGACAGGGCGTCAGTATGACGCGACGTAGCGTCAGGAGAGAGAGAGGATTGCCGGGCAACCTAAGAACCACAGGGTCCTTGCATGCGTGGCAACGAAATTCAGGACGCACCTGGCGCACAGAACACAATAGCTACATCACTTACGTCAGGGCGCAACACTAATGCATCTGAGGCCAGGAATTGTTTTGCTGAGGTAGTATACAGGGTAGATTAGGATAAGTACCTAGCAGGCTACTAGCGAACCTTCGCCGTAGCTTGGCATCAGGTAAGACAGCGTAACCCAAGTAACGAAAGTGACCTAGTCAGACAGGTTAACCTTCTGGAGGGATTACTCTACGGGACTCAAGTAAACAATACGAACATTATCCTCATTCCCGCGGACACCTAACAGGTGGTCGTGAGGACTTCCAAAAGGATTTTAGCAATGGCAGGGTAAAGTTACCCTGCCTTAGAAATCAAGTTACCCTGCCTGCGGGTCACAGTTACCCTACATTGAGATCCTGTTACACTACCTTGATCGATGAAACAATACCAGGAGATTGTAAGAATATCCCCTGGGTAGCCAAGGATGAGGTGTTAGTGGTGCCGCTAGTGCCTTAAGTATATCGGGCCTGGAAATGGCTACTAAAGGGTGCAGGCTCAGTTGGTAACTCAGCTTGAGTGTCCAACAGCCCCCTCTGGCCCCGATCTTAGAACTATATGCACGTTGTAAACACCTAGGTAGTTGGGAAACTCAATAGAAAATCTGCGGATTGGAGAAGCTCTCATGACAGCAAATATGTCACGGCAGTCCGTCCAACCGAAAGCAGTTCGCAGGATATATAAAGGAGGTGTGGGTGACCACCCAAAGGGATGTCGCCTCCTTTGGTGCAATTAGACACATGATGGGTACAGGGAACTTCGTACGTGCCCGTGGGTAGTATGACAGTCCATCGGAAGGTCTATTCTGAGTTTAAGGGACAATCAGAATTGCTTGCAGAACTGACCCCATAGTGCTTCTGTGCTAACCCTAGAGAGTTCGTTACAGGCCAGGCCGGGGCGGGTTTTCACTCGCTGGGCCCGCCGTTACCCTGGGCCGGGGTCAAGACTTTCTGAGCAATCACAGCCCTGCCCCCCTCCGGGGCGGGCCCCTGCTCAAGCCCCGGACATGGCCCCGTTTCTGCCCACCCAATTTGTCCGGGACCCAGGTGGGGACTGGGCGTGGGGGGCTAGAGCCCCCGTGAAGGCCACAATAACGCCCCACGACCCGGGCCGGTGAGCGTGATGGGGCGGGGAACGGGGCCCATGAGGTCCCGTACCGAACCATATAACCCTATGGAGTGTACCATATCTGAGCGAAGTAATTGTACTCTAGAAGCATTAGTCTAGTCAAGGTAAGATAGTTAATATTCGATTAATTCTGAGTAACACTCATCAAAGAAAAGACAATAATCCAGGTTACTGGGGGAGGTGAGTACTTAATCAAATATAGTACTAGCATACTGTAGAGACAAAGAACTACCAAGCGTGCATACTGACGATAATCCTGATGGGCCAGTGAGTCTTATTGACATATAATCCAGGCGTTGACCATATAGTTCGCCACTGGGATGTCAACGATCTAGAGAGGTTTTCTCTAAAAGGGTTATATCGGAGATACATTGTAGAAACCACTTCTGGTTTGGAAGCTTAACTATGTCCGAGCTATCCGATATCTTTGAAGGTTTATTCTGCCAGAGAGGGTGTCTAGGATAATCCTGAGCTGAGCAGGGTGCTTGTAAGAGGTCAGGGTAGTGTTGTGGTGTTACTTGGCTGTATATCAATATCGACTACGTTTAAGCGAAGAACACCCTACCCTGTGAACCATCAATCCTTGAGCACAACTTGAATTGAGTAAAGCTTTCAGGCTTAACTATATAAAGTTTTACGGCTTGATTGTTTTACTTTAAACTTTACCTGTATTATGTTTGACTTTGAGTCTTTGATGCGGTCACAACCGTAGGTTTCATCTTCCTATAAGGTACCCCCATTTCACCATGCCAGCTACATGCCAGTATAAGATACTTCCCTGTCCCATCAAAACTCAGGAAATCGCGGACTTTTTTGAAGCGTCTATTAGGTGTCCAGCAGGCGGATTGTGCCTCAATGGCAGATTACTCCACCACTGCTGGACAGATTTCAATTCACTTTGCTAGAGATGGTTGGGCATGACGCCCGCTACATACCGGTATAAGGTACCTCCATTGGGCATCCAAACTCATTAAATCGATGCCCTCTATGGAAGTACTAACCTGGCGGAATTTTACTCAAAGGAAAAATACTCCACAACCGCATGACAGATTTCCATTCAGATTTCTGGTAATTGTTTGGGACGATGCTAGCTAAACACAGGTATAAGGCATTTCCCTACGCGGTAAATATTCATGATGTTAATAAATCAACATGACAATCAGGAGTGCCATAGCCCTGTAGTGCCAGAGCCCCGGACAGCCGGACCTCAGGAGTGCCAGACCCCGGGAGTGCCAGAGCCCGGGTGACACTTAACTATAGAAAGATAACACCGGTATTTATATCACTAAGCTAGACTAGGTGAATTACAAATATCATAGATGACTACTTAAACACACCTTTTTACTGTGCCAGTACTGTGACCTAGGTCAGGAGCGGGTAAAGGGGGTACCCTTGACTATATCTCCTCAAGATGGAGTTTTGCGCTAGGTGCTTTCAGGAAGAATAAGTGTTGCGCCAGGTGCATTCAGGAAGATTTAGTGTTGGGTAAGGTGTGTTCCGGAAGATGTAGTCTTATCCCCCCTGCGTTCAGGAAGAGTTAGTGTTGTGCCAGGTGCATTCTGGAAGATTAGGTATTGCGCCAGGTGCGTTCAAGAAGACTATGTGTTGTGTCAGGTGCGTTCAGGAAGATTTTACATTACGTCAGGTGCGCCAGAGGCACAGGGCCCTCTGTGCGCTAAGTATTATTTTTGCTGATAAACCAGGAGCAGCACGGGGGGATTGGTAACAGGATAAGCAAGGATGATAATAATGGTGAGATGGTGAGACCCGATGGAGGAGAGGGAAGTGCCGTATGACTGAAAAATGGAACTCAGGTGAGTTGAAGCAAAAGAAACGTGTAAGGAGGAGGGACGACCAAGAGAGCTGAAGGGGAACCTACTGTAGCACCCAGGAGTGTTAAGGACTTCATAACCCCAGTCAGAAGCTCTTTCAAAATAGGGGAACGAGATGTGGAGTTTGTTATTTGAGAACACTCTCAGGGTGTCCATCACAAGGTTCTGAATTTAAAATTAAGTAGAATGAGCGTGGGGTAGAGGGGAGTAGGGAGGACAGTCATTGGGGTGACTGTTCCTGAAAAGGAGGAACTATTCCCAAGAATATAGAATTTTAATACAGAAAAAGCAGAAAATAGGGCCTCAAAGTAGAGCTTGCCCTAAATTTTCAGATTGATAATGTCTGAACATTTGTGGAACTAGAGCAGCATGGATGCAGCAGCCAATAAAGAATTAGCAACATCCAAGGCCAGGTAAGGCCAATAGGGGGAGGCAAAGGAAGAAGAACCCCAAAACGAGAGGATGCAGCTACGCCTGACCGGAGGGTCGCATAGTGCAACTATGGCAGCAAGAATATTGGTAGCTGCAAAAGAATTAAATTAGATAGAATAAGATTGCAGCTCGCGAGGGACTTGTGTTAAACTATGGACAATCAGGAAGATAAGGAGAGGGAGTATTGAAGTGCAGTGCCTAGAGAGGTACTTATGGCAGAGGTGGTATGCGGCACCTTACCTGTGCTAGGCAGACCTTTCCCACCAGGTGATTGAGAGGCTGGCAGGAGACATAGGTGGGGAGTTGCCTGGATGATTCTCTTGAGGAAGCGATAAGGGAATACCTAGTTGCCCTCGGGGTGGTTAGGTCAAAAGGGGAAAGGAGAAGGAACGGTGGGGGAGGGGATGATGGCCCTGAGTGGTGGAGGGCCTTGGGTGTGGACTTCTGGCAAAGAGGGGTCCCAACCTAGGTCTATAGCATCTTGAGCCATATGGCCGTCTTACTGGTGAGGAGGGGGAGGGGAGAGCTGGGAATTGCAGTCACGGTAGATGCTAGAGCGGGACTCCCTACAAGTGGGGCACCTGGCAGGGGATGCCACATCACAGTTGAATACAGTTTACAGGTAGCCGACTTATAGGCACAAGAGTGTGGACCACCGGTGATCTGCCTTGGTATAATGGAGAGATCAGAAGTGGCAGATTCTGTGAGAGGATGAGCATGTTGGTTTCATATAACCAAACTTCAAGCGGTAGGGGCATTGGTTAGTAGCGGAGTACAGGATTGGTCTCTCTAGAGGGCGATTACCACTGTAGAGCTAGACAGAGTGGGTGGAGATGGGACGATCAGCGACATTAGGGGCCGCCATAATGTCAACCAGGGTGGCCATTTTCCCATCCGACTGGATAACTGGGTCAGTATGGAGGAATTTAGCACTGGATATGGTAAAGGACTAGGAGTTAAGAATAGACATGTGGAGGGCTAATAATAACTCGGCATCATTATCGGGGATTTCCTCTAAGGAAGTTCTGTGGATAGCGATTTGAAGCTCGTAGGGAAAAATTCGGAAGAGCATCAACCTATTGTTGCCACCCGGGAAGGTGCTGTTAAGTTTGGCCATAAGAGCTGAACAATAGGCCACATAGGGGGAGGCAGGTATGGAGGGTTCCAGGACTACAAGGGACACCGTACTTGTCTCTTTGACCCTGGCCTTAAAACCTTTGGGAAGGGAGGATTTGGCTTCTCCGATTACAGAAGCGGTACGATCAGGCCAGCTAGATAGTATGGTGAGCTATTTGGAATTGGCGGCGAGTACCGAGTAAAGGGTGTAAAATAGTCATAGGGACTTTGGCAGGGTGGTGTCCTTTGAGGGAAGAGAGTGACTGACTGTAACTGCGACTATGTGGGTAGCAGTCACCTTCTTGGGGTTCTGACGACCTGTCAAATTAGCTTTCTTCAGGTTATTGGCGACCGGTTAGTCAAAATGGCCTGTATATCCAACGAGGGTTGGGTTGGAGGCATGAGGGGTTGGTCCAGACTGGACGGAGGAGGCCCTGTACCATTCCAAGTGTTATGCAGTTGATTAGGTTGTGGGATAGAGGGAGCCAAGACGGGTTGGGAAGTTTCCTGATCTGATATGTCACGTAGAGCAGAACAGATCTCGGATTGATTGTAAAACAGAGAGCAGGGGGGTGGAAGTGCTTTGACCTTGGCTGAAAAAGAGGTGACATTGTAAATGAGGAGGTGGAGTACTTTGCCAAAGCTTTCGAGAGGGTGGATAAGGGCGCACACGGGGGGCAGGAGGGTGGAATCTCTATCGGAGAGACCTTCAGTTGGGAGACAGAGAGAGAGGGAGGCTTGATTTTGGGGCAGAGTGGTGAGAACCCTGACAATGTCGATTAGGGCAGAAGTCAAGAGTAGGTGATCCGCAAGGTCAGCCTTAGAGGCCATAGGAGATGCGTGAGGTTCCAGGGAATGCAAGATGGAGGGTGCACCGGGCTGAGCAATGGTGGATGATGCCTCGGGACGCGAGACCTAAGTGAGGGCTGGAAGAAAGGGCAAAAGGGGATCTTGTACTAAGCGAGGTGGTGTTGTAAAACCTAGGGACAGGACAATCATGGGGGCTGAGGGTGATCAACTCCAGGAAGCATTTTTTTATTTTTATGTTTATATTAGTATTCGTTATTAGGTACAAGACCTCGCATGCCGCGCTAGCAATGGCATAAACAAAAACCTTAATCCCAAATGCACATTCGTATGAAAAACCCATTATCAATATTCTCCGACTACTGAGTCGGAAAGGCGGCTGCACACTTAACAGAATTAAAGAACTGGAAATTATACAAAACAAACCTCCAGAGGAATATCTCAGTACCCAGGAAGAAACACCATTCTATGAACAACTTATTAAATCAAACTAACAGGAGAAGAGAACATAGGAAGAACTAGAGCAGGCTCAGTAGCAGGAGAAGAGGGGAGGATAATTGAAGAGGCCTGAGAGGTAGGATGGGGAGCCGTCTTGGCAGGAATGTTAATCAGCGCGTCCTTGATAAACACTGAAAGGGAGAGAAGAGTATCCGTGTCAGTCCAGAGGGGACATTCAGCTGCAACGGAAAAGAGTCAGCAGAGGAGGCGGGCTCTGAGTCCCTAGTGAACGAGAAATAATGGATGGTATGCCTAATCATCGGTGGGTGTTAGCCACATTGAAGCCAGTCCGGAGGGTCTCTGGGTTCGAAGCATCCTAGGTCGGTTGGAAGCTAGCTCTTCTGAGCCCTGAAATCATTGAGGCGCCTAGCAACAAATGTCCCTAAACCCAACAACGGCGGAGGGGAGAGGCCAATGGGGAAGGGTAACGAGTCGGGTGGGGGAGCGGCAGACGTCCAGTTGGAGAGAAGTAGCGCCTTCACCAGGCCCTTGAAGTCCTTGTAGGCCACCCTCATGGCATTGTGGCTCAGGAGTGGGATATTATCCGGGATGAGGTGCGGAGCAGCAGAGCGAATGGAGAGCAGGTGGCTCAAGAGAGGGAGGGGTAGGTGCGCGAGGGTGTCTATCGTGAAGTGCTTTCTAATCCGCGGAGAGGAACAAGGGGTGCGCCAGTTCAGAGGCACATAACAAGGTTGGAGGTTGGTACTGGTCGACCTGTACGAGTCCCGGGTTCTGTACTGCAACCGACAAAGAAAGAACCGGTACAGCCTCCCAGTTGTAAAGTTGATAAGAAGGGAGGTGGCCACAAGCCTAAGGGCGACACGGCTGCGGTGATAGGCTGAGATGACAGCACTGGGTGGTTGGCAGCCATCTGCTACAAGAATCGTTGTGGGAATGACCCAGAAGCAGTTGGTAAACAATTGCTGAACCTGGTGCCAGAAAGAGTCCATACTGCAAACCATGGACTTGAAGGCGATAAAGAAGTCAGCCTCATAGAAAAGTAGGGGGAGAAAGAGGGAGGCTGCCAGGTGGTGGGCCAGGTGCGAGGAAAGCCCCAAACCTTGGGAGGAGAGAGGTCACACCGAGCTAAATGAGGCTGATGCGAGGGCCAGTCTTCAGACAAAATCAAGGTTGGTGTCGTTGAGAGAGGCCGAGAACCAGTACCTTAGCCATCTAACCAAAGTGTAATAAAAGAAACAAAGATAGTCCAAGGCAATTGGAGGTGCAGCGGGAGTCCCCGTGGGCTCTCGCTGGAGGGGGGTACGCCAATAAACCTTTTCAACCTGCTGAATGGAGAAGGAAACCTTCCCGTTATCTGCACTGCTTTTGATGAGGTTAAAGGCACTTTGAAGGAAACTAACATTGGTGCGATAAGAAGCTAACCCAACAGTAAGGGAAAAATGATCAAAATAGGAGAGACAAACGCCTAGAGGTAAGGGACAATATAAAGGAGAAACATAAATAACAATCAAGAAAATAGAAATTGGAAAACCTTGAGGGTGCCCACAGAGATGAGAGAAAACATCTTGGGAGCCCCTAGAAATAAAAGATCACAAGAACATTGAGAAAGAAAAGACCAAACCAAGGAAACTAGGTATAGTGGAATGCCCTTAGTCCAAAGGTTGATTGCTAGACTGGTGGTATTAAGATGATCGAAGCCACCTTTGATTTAAAGAAAAAGAGACAAGACCTTGAACCTAGGCCTCTGCAGAGTGGCACTAGTGGTGGCAAAAGTAGTAAATGTATCAAGGGAGAATAGGAAGGCTAAGGAGGTGAACTGGTTGGAGTGTGGAGGAGCACTGGCGCTAGGAGTATGGCTTGTCAGGAGCTGATAACTCTTTCCAGTATTTTGGCGACAGTCTGGAGGAGGAACATAATGTGGAAAGAGGTTGGAGAGTCGTACGAGGTCTGGTCTGGCTTGTCCAGGACGACACCATTGGCCTTCTTCCTAGAGGTGGGCTGATACATGAAGGTGCCGAGAGGGGAGAGGAGCTCGTTATGGAGGTAAGGGGTGACCAGGTGGAATCTTTTGGAGTTGGAGAAGGGGAAGGTGCCTGGACCGGGAGCTTAGAAGAGCGAATATTTGGCCAGTGCTTTGGCTACATCGTCTGCGTTCGGAAGGTCTGATATACTAAAAGCGAGGAAGATCGATGCTGCGGGACAACCGTGGCTCGGAGGGAAGAAATATTCTCGGAGAGCTAGTTTCATTTTAGTGAGAGTGTGTGTGTCGGGAAGAGAGGTGTAACTTGGGGGCGATCAGCAACCTGACATTTTCTTGGCAGACAAGATCCATCGGGTAGCTGCAGAGACAAGGAACAGACTCGGGTAAGAGCACTTACCAGGATTGATCACGCCAAAGTAGCCAGGCTTGCACATGCTGGCTGCGGTTATATTATCTAGCGAGCTAGAGTGTCTTGCTTTACCCAAGGCCGAGTGAAATTCCCTGCGAGCCGTGGAGCGAAAGAGGAACCATCAGGGCTTAGCCCGGTCGGCGGGGTATGAGAAGGAGATATGAGAGGTAAGTAAGTTGTAAAGTGTATAACGGGAGAGGTCAAACCATGTCTGAAAGGAGTTTAGGGTGGGGATGAGTAGGTATGAGGGAACTCTGGCCTCGTTGATGAAGGGCGGCAGGGTAACTCAGTCGGTAAGGCCCCAGCGTGGGGCAGGAGAGTGGGTATTATTAAGAGGGTACGCGAGAATGATAGTAATGGGGAAGTGGTCAAACCCTATGGAGGGGAGGGGGAAGTCTGATAAAAGAAAAAATAGACCTTGTTGACAAGAGGCAAAGGAGAGGTCAATGGAGGAGGGGCGACACACGGGCCGGAGGGGAATCCTTTATGGTACCCAGGGGTGCTGAGGACTGAGTAGCCTTGGTCAGAAGCCCTTTCCAAGTAGGGGAAGCGGGTGTAGAGTTCGTTATTGGAGAACTGTCCCATTGGGTCAGTGGCAGGGTTATGAATATTGAAATTCCTTAGTACCAGTGTGGTATGAAGGGAAGTACGGAGGGCAAGTGTTGGGGAGAAAGTTTGCGAAAAGGAAGAATTATGCTATAAATTATAAAGGTTTACAATCGCAAAAGCGGAAAATGGGACACCAAAAAGTATGTTGCTAGTGATAGTTAGGGTGATAATATCACACCTATCATGGAATTGGGGGAGGATAGATGCAGCAGCTAGTAGGGAAGAAGAAAAGTGAAAGGTCACATAGGGCCGATAGGGTGAGGCAAAGGAAGAAAACCCACCCATTTAGGGAATGCGGCCACGCTAGGCCGGAGTGGCTTGCAGGACAACTATGGCAGGGGGAATCTCAACAGGCCGAAAGGAATTAAACAAAGAAAGAAAGACATTCCTGGTGAGGAGCCAGTTGTATTAAACAATTGGTAAACATGAAGATCATGAAAGGAAAGCGGAAAGGGCCGTGCCTAGATGGAGGCAGATGGTAAAACTAGAGTGCAACAGCTGACATGTATGAGGCAGACCATTCCCGAGCTGAAACGGAAAGGCAGAGCTAGCCCCCGGGTGGGGCATGGCCTAGCCTAGATGATGCTCTTGACTGAGCGATCCGGGAGGGTCTCGTTGCTGTAGGAGTGGTTAGGTCGGAAGGGAGAAGGAGTGGGGACAAAGCAGTAGGGGTAATATCCTTCTGAGGGGAGGGGGATTGGGTGTGGTCTTCTCGGGCAGTGAGATCCCCACCCAAGTTGATAGCATATTCAGCCATAGGGTCTTCCTAATAGAAGAGAGGAGGATAAGCGAGTGGGGCATCCCAGTCACGATAGGAGGAGGGGTGAGCGACGGCACAATTAGGGCCTCTAGCTACAGAGGCGATGCAGCAGTTGAGTAGAGGCTTTAGGTGGTCACGAGGGCATGTGGAATTGGAGCAGCGGTCTTCCACCTTAGGGTGCTGGAGAGAGCAGAAGGGACAGTTGGGTGGGGGGACTGGGATCTTTGTTTAACATGGCTGAACTTCCTGCAGTTGGGGCAATGGTTAGTGGAAGAGAAAGGGGAAGCTCTTTCTACCTTATAGCTACCACCATAGCGCCAAGCGGAGTGGGAAGCGGTGAGACTATCAGCAATGTCAGGGGATATCATGATGACGACTAGGCAGTCTTTGTTCCAATTTGAGTGGGAGATAGGGTCAGGGCTGAGGTACCTCTCGGAGACTGTAGTGAAGGTTTTGGAGGTGAGGATAGTCAAGTGAAGGGCTGAAAACATCTCTGAATTATTGTCTGGTAGAGCTAGCAGAGGAATGCCATCGATGGCGAATTGGCGATAGGTGGGAGCAAGTTGGAAGACCATCCAGGGGTTGTTGCCTACTGGGAAGATTTGGTTAAGTTTGGCCATGGGGGCTGTAAAGTAGGAGACATAGGAGGCGGCAGATGCAGAGGTATCGAAGAGCTCAAGAGACCTCGTACTTTTCTGGTTGACTATAGCGTTAATTCTCTTGGGAAAGAAGAAGTTGCCTTCTTTGGGGGGGGGAAGTCTGATCCCAGCAGGACAGTATGGTGAGGCAGTTCTTGCGGGCATCTGGCACAGCGCAAGTGGTGTAGGGCCTTCTCAGAGACCTGGGGAGAGAGGTATCCTTCGCGAAGATAGAGTCGGTGACAGTATCTCCGCCTTTGTTGGCCGAGGTCCCCTCCTTGGGGTACTTTCCACCTGGTTGACTATCAGTTCTCCAGTTCTGGTTTATTGTCTGGTCAACAGCGTGGGTGTCTCAGATGATTGCCGAGTACGAGAGTTCAGTTGGTGGTGCAGGTTGGCGCGGTAAAGGCGGGTGGCCAGGTGAAGGCGCTCTCTGGGAGTGAGAGTTTTGCCAATAACTCAGTTTGGGGACAAGGTGGTGGGATGGCCTGGGACATCATTTGATGAGAGAGGCCACTCAGGGCTGAGCAGATATCTGACAGGTCAGAGGACATGGAAGAGGGAGGTGGGAGAGGATGGACCTTCAGGGAAAGGGAGGCGACATGGTTAGTGAGAGGTCAAGCGCTTTGCCAAAGTCTTCAATGCCCTGGATAAGGGCACACAGTACGGTGATAATGGTCGACTCCATGGGGCAGAATCCCTTGAGCTGGGAGACGGACTGAGAGGGAAACTGGTTTTGGGTTTGAGTTGTGATAAACTTGACCTTGTCATTCAGGACAGAGGTAAAGAGCAGACGGTCTGTGAGGTTGACCTCCCAAGACGCTGGGGATGGGTGAGGCTCCTTGGTGTGTGAGATGCACAGAGCGTCCGGCTGAACCATGGCGGAGGGGACCAAGGGACGCAAGGCATAAGCCAGGTGTGGAAGATAGAACAATCAGCAGATCCTGCACTAAGAGCCTTGTTGTTGTCAAACTTTGTTCGAGGAAAATATGGGGTGTGGAATATGGTTGACTACTCTACTGTGTTTTTTTTTGTTTTTTTGTTTTTTTGTTTTTTCTGTTTTTATTATATATATTTGGTAGTTACAAGAACTCACCTGCAGCGCTCGCTATGGCGTAAAAAAAACCGTAATCCTAAACCCAAGTTACAAAATAACACACAGCATTAAAAATATCTGCCCACTGAGTTGGAACGCAGGCTCCACACTTAAAGAAGCTTCAAATGTAACCAAACTAAACTCAACAAACCTCAACAGGAATATCTGGGTGCCCAGGAAATCAAACATTCAACAAACACATTATCATCAAATGAAAGGACCTGGAGAAGACCACCAAAGGTGGACCACATACATTACCGTGGGGGCAGAGGAAGAGAGGACCACAGAAGAGGCCGGGGAGGCAAGAGAAGAGACCATGTCGCCGAGAAAGTTAATCCTTGCATCCTGGATATACAGGTGGAGAGAAAGAAGAGGGTCCCTATCGGAGCATAAGGGAAAGGTTACCGCAACAGAGAAGACACCCAGCAGGAGGCGAGCCCTAGAGTCACGGGAGGACGTGCCTCCAAGATTGCAGGGCTGAAAGCTTCTGGGCGGTTGGCGCACTTTAGGCAGTTCGGAAGTCGTACACCTTTAAACTATCAGGAGTGGGAAGCAAGATTGCTCCTCTGAGGTCTTATATGAGGGATACAGCCTACAATGAACTTCTCAAAGGCCCAAGAATAGGTAGTGATCAACGCCAAGGGGGATGGAATAATAGCAGGGTGGGGGGGCGATCTTAGCACAGTGGGAGAGGAGAATAGTCTTAGCCCAGTCTTTAAGGGCCTTGGAGGGTGCCCTGATGGCATCATAGCTAGGGTGTGGGATATTGGAAGGGACAAGGTGAAGAGCAGCAATAGGGGTGAAAGATAGGTGGCCTAGGAGAGGAAGGGTCAAGTGCACTAGCACATCCAGTGCGAGATATGTTCTAACTAGAGGAGAGGGGCAGGAAGAGCACGAATTCAGTAGCATGTATCTTAGTGGGAGATTGGCGTTGAGTGATCTGCCCAAATCTGGTACCCTGTACCTCAATAGACAGGGGAAGGACCAGCATAGCCTAGCTGCAACATGGTTGATTACAGGTGATGAGTAGATCAGTGTGAGAGCGGCTAGTCTGCGGTGGGGAGTCAAGATGATGGCAATGGGAGGGAAAGCGGTTTCGTCGGCTAGGATACGTCTGGGAGTAGACCGGTAGTAGTTGGTACCCTATCGTTATATTTGCTGCAAGAAGGTGTCCATTCTGCGTACTATGGTTGTAGATGGAGTAACAAGATCTGCCACATGGAGCAGTATGGGAAGAAATAAGACGACTGTCAGGCGGTGTGAAATTGGGGGAAAGCCGGGAATAATGAGAGGAGAGACCGCGGACTGCGACAAAAGTAGCTTGTGCCAAAGCCAGCCTTCTTGAAAAGTGGGTGGTGGTGTCCTTAAGGGAGGCCCAGAACCAGTATCCCAACTATCTGACACAGGTCTTGGGGATGATTAGTTGGCCATCCAGAGTGATGGGGGGAGGAGTGAAGGTGGTTGTTGGGTCTCTTTAGAGAGGGGTGCAGAAGTGACCCACCTCAGTTTTGGGAATGGAGAAGGAAACTATCCTCACCTCAGCCCTGCCCTGGATTAGGTCAAACGTGCTTTGAAAGAAATGAAGATTGGAGCGATAAGAAGATGAACCAACAGTAAGGGAAAAATCATCACTGTAGGAAAGACCAACCCCTTTAGCAATGCGGACATGAAGAGGGGATACATGAATAACAAACAATAAAGGAGAAATCAGGGACCCCGCGGAGTGCCTACAGAGACAGGAGAAAACACTCATGTAGCACCATGAAATAAAAGAGAACAGGAATGTTGCTTGAGAAAAGATCTGACCCAGGAGACCAGGTACGGTGCAATCTTCTTCGGTCTCAGATTGATTGCATGGATGGTGGTAGCTACATTGTTGAAACCACCTTTGATATCAAGAAAGAGGGATGAAGCCTAAAGCCTCAGGTTTTGGAGGTTGACGATTGTGTGGGCCAGGGCAGCACACTCATCGCTGCACAACAGAGAGGGTAGGAAGCTACTTTGCTTCATGTTGAGAAGACCACTTCACCTGAGCAGTGTTGGCAATCCAGAGGCAAAGATGGTTTGCAGAATCTTGTATATAGTTTGATGGACTATGATGCGAAAGGAGGCTGGAGAGTGGTAAGAAGGCTTGCATGACTTGTCCATGACGACGCTATTGGCTCTGTTCATGAAAGAGGGGCGATAACCAAAGGTCAGTAGAGAAGAGAGGAGATTAGGTAGCAGGTAAGGAGCAACACGGTGGACAGTCTGGCAGAGTGAATAGGGGATGGTGTCCGGACCATGAGGCGAGGAGGCAGAGCGTTTGGATAGTGCTTTGGAAAGTTTATTAGGCGTTAGTGGATCGAGTTTGCAAAAGGGGAGAAAGATACAAGGAGGGGGTAGACATGGTCTTGGAGGGAAGAATTAATCGAGAAGAGCTTGGATCTTTGCGTAGAAGTGTTTGAACCCCGGAAGGAGGTGAATCTTGGTGGTGATCTGCCAAGTGCCATTATCTTGATGGACCAAATAGACCAAGTGGGTGCAGAGGCGAGAAACAGGCACCAAGGGGAGGATTTGGCGGCCTTGACTGCCCTGAAGTACTGACTTTGGTCATCTTGGCTGCCTCTAGGTCATTCGGTATCCCAGAGTGTCTCACTTTGCATGAGGCAGAGTGGAATTCTTTGCGGAGTGTTGAGATGAGGGGAACACCCAGGGTTTAGCCTGGTGAGAGGGGCACAAAAGGGGGTTTAAGGGGTAGGGAGGGAGGTAAGAGTACCTAGGTGAAGGTCGAACCACGCCACAATGGAGTATCAGGTAGACAAAGGTGGCGGAGACTGGATCCTGGCTTCCATTATGCGGGGCTCCACAGTAGCCCAGTCAGTAAGAGCCTAATGGGTGGCAGGGGGGGGGGGTTCATAACAGAGTGAGCAAGGATAATAGTAATTAGGAGATGGTCAGACCCGGTTGAGGGAAGAGACATGTTCCATGACCGAACAAAGGAAGACAAGTGGGAGAAAGCAAAGGAAATATCAATGGAAGAAGGGAAACAGACAGAGCCAAAGGGGAACCTTGTGTAGCAGTTAATGACAGAATATCTGTGGTGAGAAGCCGAATCAAAGTAGGGCAAGAAGGTGTGGCGCTCATCATGGGAGAACAATCTCAGGAGGTCTGTGGCAGGGTTATGTATGTTAAAGGCACTGAGGACCAGTGTTGGGTTGAGAGGTATGGGAGGGAAGTTGTTGGAGAAATTGTACATAAGAGGGAGGAATTGTTGCACTAGTTTTAAAGGTTAACCACTGAAAAGGGAGAGAAAGTTGTACAAAAGAGGAGCTTGCCATAAATCTTTAGAGTGATAATGTTATACCTCTCTTGAAACTGAGAGAAAATGGAAGCAGTAGCAAGTAATGAAGAAGAAAGATCAAATTCAACTCTGGGCCGATAAAGGGTGGCAAAGAAAGAAAACCACCAAATGAGAGGATGCGGGCCCGCCCGATTGGAGGGTTTTGTAGGGCAACTATGGTGGGGAGAACTCTAGCAGAACGAAATGGATTTAAAAGAAAAAGAAATACCCCCAGCTCCCGAGGGGGTTGTGTTGAACGATGGAGGAACATCAGAATAACGAAAGGAGATAAGAGTTGGCAGGTGCAACAGAGGCGCTGATGGCTTTGCAGGTGTACGACAGGTTACCTGGGTGGGGCAGACCTTTTCCAGCGGGTGAGAGAGGAGCTAGCATCACCCTCGGGTAGGTCGCGACCTTCCTGGGATAAAGCTTTAGAGGGGGCGATGAGGGGCCCTCTAACTGCCTTAGGCGTGGTTTAATCAAAAGGGGGAAGTAGCGAAGATGGTAGAGGGGGGGGAGCTGGTCTGAGGGAATAAGAGTGTAGGGTGGGGACTTCTGGGATAGCGGGTTCCCGCCTATGTCCATGGCGTCCGCGGCTAAGGAGCCTTCTTGCTAATAGGGACGGGGAGGGGACGGTCGGGCATGGCAGTCGCAGGAGTAGGGGCAATCAGACTTCTCACAGTTGGGACACCATGGTGGAGAGGCTACACAAAAATTGAGAACCGGCTGTAGATGACGCTGGGGTGGGCAGGGAGCGTTGCTGCAGCAAGATTCAACCTTGGTGTGGTTGAGGGAGCATATGAGGCATATCGGGTAGGGGAACTGGCATTATTGATTAAGATATCCAACTTCCACCAGTTGGGGGATTAATTGGTGTGGGAGGATATGAAAGCTTTTTCAACCTCATGGTTACCACCGTAAAGCCAAACAGAGGGGGGGCAGTTGAGGCGTTAAGCCGTAACGGGGGCTACAGTGATGACAACTGGGTAGGCTGCTTTCCCATCTCAACCAGGAACAGGATTAGGGTTGAGACACCTAGCGGAGGATATACCAAGGCACGTGGGGTAGAGGATAGGCATGTGTAGGACCGTGAACAGCTAAGTATCATTGTCAGGGATGGCGTCCAGGGGAATCCCATGGATGGCAAATTGGAGTTCAGTTGGGGCCAGTCGGAAAACTAACCAAGGATTGTTGTCTACTGGGAGGGTTTTGTTTAGTTTGGCTGTAAGAGGTGCAAAGTAGGGGATGTAGGAGGAAACGGGGGCGGCAGGATGAAGAACTTCAAGGGATAGAGTCACTTTCTCATTAATAATGGCGTTGAACCTTATAGTGAGTGTGGAGTTGGGTTCACTCCGTACGGAAGCTGCGTGGTCAGGCCATCTGGAGAGTATAGTAGAGCAATCGGAGCGGGTGTCAGACACAGAGCAGCGGGGGTATAACCTGGTACAAGTACAGGGGAGTGTCATGTCCTTCGGGGAAGAGAAGCTCTGACAGCATCCCCGACTTTGTGGGCTTTGATTTCCTTCTTGGCTTTCTGGTGACCACTCTCATTGACATTCCACTGATTCTTGGTCACCATCTAATCAATCACGGTAGTGCCTCCGACAATGACTGCATAGGAGGGTTGAGAGGGGGGTGAAGGCTGGGGGGGTGAGGGCTTGAGGTAAAGGCTAAGGGCCTCAAAGGAGGCAGGAGTTTGGAGAGTGACAGGTTTGAGGAGAGGGGACCCCAGGACGGGTTTTGAATTCACCCGATATGAGATGTCAGGTAGGGCAGAGCCAAGCTTGAATAGATCAGAAGATAGTAAAGATGGAGGAGGAAGTGGGTCAACTTTGAGGCAGAGGGAGGCCACATAGTTTCTGAGGAGGTGGTGGCCTTTGCTGAAGCCTTCAATGCTGTGGGGAATGGCAGAAACCAGGGGAATGAGGATGGACTCCCAATCAGAGAAGCCTTTGAGCTGCGAGATAGATAGAGGGGAAAGCTGGCTTTTGGTGAGAGTGGTGATGACCATGATCTCGTCAATAAGGGCCAAGGTGGAGAGCAGGTGATCCGCAAGGTTAACCCTAGAGGATGTAGGGGACGGGAGAGGCTGCGGAGAGTGAAAGATGGAGGGAGCACTGGGCTGAGCCATGGAGGAGTGTGCCTAGAGACATGAGACCTAACCGAGATGTGGAAGTGAGGGCAAGAGGGGATGGTGTAACAAGGGACCTGGTGTTTTCCAACTTTATGTGAAGAAAATAGAGTGCAGGGAGTTTGACTAACAACTCAAAGGTTATGTTTTTTTCATTTTTTTCTTGTAATTATTGTTTTCAGGCTTACAGTATGAAACTAGATATGGGACGAAAGGGGCTTGCAGCCTAAGCTATCAGTCAAATACCTAGCTCATATCCGACATCAGTCTATCGCGTACTCCCTCCCCGCAAAGAACCATCTGACACTATGCAACAAGAGCAGAAACCCACATCCATGTCCGGTATTATGTGTAGCAAACTACAAAAGAAAGATATAGGCCAGAGCTCTGACAGAAACCTCTACAGACACGCAGAAAGTAAGAAAACAAATAACAGTGAGACCGTAACTGAGAAAACCAAAGTGCTCTACTACCTACCGTATCATACCTGGCCAGCTTTCCTTGCATGGGATGGGAGATTCTCTTAGGTGTTATTGGAACATATAGGAGGGCAAAGATGGTGAGTAGTATGACTATGGTGCAAGTGATGCAATGGTAGATCCAGAGGCTGTGTGACTTGAGCGAAGTAAACTAACTCGCCTGAAAACAACTAAGATGAAGATGGCATTACGCTACCAGCATGGGTGGGAGAGCATAAATGCAGTAAGGCTGGCGGCAGAAGACTCAGAGGCTATATCTGAGTAAGGGGAAGAACCAGCGAGAGACGAGATGGGAGATAAGGTGAGGGGAGAAGGAGACCCAATAAGAAGTGCAAGACCGACCAACTGAAACCCGATCACAGAGTTTCAAAGATAGGGACTGTATCAAACCGAGTTCTCCGAAGATAATGCAACACCAGGGAGCAGAGCCACTGGGCCCAGTACTTAATCGATAGCCGGAACCTGCAGAAGGGCATTGACAAGAACGGGGTTGCCGACTGTGTCCAAAGGGGAAGTGAGTGTGGCCAAGCGACAGCGGGAAAGGAGAGAGGAGCGATTGTGAACCCTGAGGACAAAGAGAGCCCAAGAGAAAAGCCAACTGGAGAGGAACAGAGGGAAGAGGGGGGTGGTAGCATCACCCGCGAAGGCAGCTAGGGCTTCAGAAGAGGGCAGAGGTAGGTGGGTCACGGTGGTAGAGGATGATTCTCATTGAATTGTGATTTCAATTGCTGGGTGGGTTCAGGGGATGGTTTGTACTAACTACTCAACAGTTTTTTTTCTGTTTTGTTTATCTTTAATCTTATATATTGGTTGTTTTAAGGTACAAGAAATGACATGCATCATCAGATATGGCCAAAACAAAACTCAAAAACAGAAAACTAAAATCGATCAAATAAAACCAAAAACCAAAAATAGTGCCCCAATGTGTAGGAACATGTGCACCATCGATATCTGAGCAAAAACAAGTACTAAGCTGTAAAAGATCAAATTCAAACAAAAGAAGAATTAGTAAGGCAACATAAATTAGCTCAGCGCAATTTATGAGGAGGCTAGGGCGTTGTAAAACATGAGCGCCCTTGTCCTAGTATCAGATAATCCTTCCAGAAGATTGGCAGTAGAGAAGAGAGAGGGACGGGGCCTGACACCTTGAGGGGCGATGGAAGTGACAATAGGGGGCTTGGAGGACAGTTGGATGGAGTATGGAGGCCTATCATGCGGGAAACCCCTAGCAGTAGCCAGACTGATATTGGCCAGGCCTTGGAGGGCAGAGGGCGAGTCCTACAAGGGGAAGGAGGGCTGCAAGAATAAGTCTTGCTGGAGGAAGAGAGCCCTGGCTTTGCTTCTCACATTGCAGGCCAGTATGCCGTGGTTGAGATCATCCATGCAATCATTACAGCGCGGGCATTCAGAGAGGACATCCTGGTTGAACCAGGACGGATGTCCTGCGAGGTAGCTTTTACCAGACTTCATCAGGTAGATCCTTCCTACTGGGAAGCGGGGGAGGCCGATAAATTGGTATAGAGAGAGGGAGGGGGGAAGCTGGTAGTAGGCAGGCGGGGCAAAGTGGAGGGCCGAGCGGGATGCCAGGAGACAACTGCGAATGATCTGCATCTCTTCGTAGGCCTAGGACATGAGGAGGGTTTTGGGAAGTATCTTCTTTGAGGTACGTAACTTGGGCTTAATAGTAGAGAAGAAGGGGGGGCGATCAAGGGCCTGGGAAGGACCATGAACGATTGGGTCTAGGGGAAGGTTTCTTCTGCATCTGATCAGTCATGTAGCCCAGAGGAGAGGGATGTTATTGGCATCCGGCTTAGAGGTGAAGAGTTGAGCTAGGTTTGGGGCCACCAATCATCCAGACCGGGGTGAAATGGGTGTAGCCAGGCAACCGCCGGGTGGGCAGTTGGCGGGAGGCATGAGAGGTGGAGGCCAGCCAGACGGAGCTTGTGGGGTGCATGGAAGGCGACGCGGGGAGGAAGGATTCAAAAGACAGGATACCGGTCGGAGCAGACGAGAAGCATAGTCTGACCAACCTATGTACTTTGCCCCAAAAGACCTCCATCTTGTCGGTCATAGTGGTATCGGGCACAAAATGGTCAGCAAGGTAGTGGAGAACGGCTTGTACCACTGCTATGATGAGCCAATGGCAGAGAGACAGGGGAATATCCTTCGATAGCAAGCTGAGGAATTGGATCATGGCGAAGGACCCCTTGGTGAGGGCAAGCCTCCTGGTAAAGTGAGGGGACTGGAGAGTGCTGGAGTGAACCTGTATACCAGCCACCATACTGACTGGGAGGCGTGGAACACTTGTCTGCTCATCTGACCGGGGCTGACTGCGGTGGGGCTTATCTGGAGCTGGGTCTGCCAGTCGACCATCTGGCTCTTATTGTTAGAGAAGGGGAAACTGAGTCTGACGCTTTTCGTGGCCTGGGCACCTAGTACCCTGTGAGGAGGGCGACATTTTCTTTGTACCAGTGGTAGGAGACGGTAACTGCGAAGTCTTCCGCCTATGTGAGTACTAACCCACGCGGGATCAGAACGTATAGGCGGGAGATGTAATTCATGAACAAGATAGGCAAGAGCCGTGAGCCCTGTGGGGTACCAACCTGGAAATGGTGGAAAGTGCGGGGGAAGCCCTGGAAGCAGAGACATCATGGCTGATCTGTAAAGAATCACCCTATCTAGGGTTGGAGGTAGAGGGGATGCCCTAGTGAACTCGTGGCGGTCGTGAGGGCAGAGGCGTCGACATTGTCCAAACCCCGCTTCATGTCTAGGAAGATCCTAGTCACCGTGTATTTGCGTTACGCCTGAAGGGCGATTACCTTGTAGCCCACCGGGGCTACTGCGTCCAAGGTGGAGAAACCAGGGAAGGAGCCACATTTCTCTCTCTGGAATAGGGAGAGTGGGCTAGATAACCGCGTCAGTCTGGTGTAGACGATGTATACTAGGATTTTGGAGAAGGTATTGATGAGAACAATGACCGGGAAGGCTGGGTGGGTGTCGTAGGAGGGCTTGGCCAGCTTGCTAAGAATGAATCTGTCCGCCTGCTTCCGTAAGGGGGGAAAGTGAGCATGGGAGAGGAGGGTGGCTAGCAGGAGAGTGATGAGGTGGGGGTAATTCTTGTGGACCGTTTGCGACACTGCGTAGGGTATTGTGGCGGGCATGAGGCAGCGGTTGGGAACAAACTCTCAGGGCAGTGGTCACCTTGTGCATTGTTAGGGGAGGGGCCTCAGGGTCGCAGATGGTGAAATGGGTAATGGTTATGGGGGCTTTTGGGAGAAAGAATGGAACCAAGAGGGCGTCATTTATTTCTATCGGGGTATGAGCTCCAGGGAGGGTAGGGAACTTGGCAGGGGAGGTTCCCGCCTGGGCGATCCTGGCCTGACATATTGCGTGGGTGTCTGTTGAAACGAGAATGGACTCCCAATCCTTCTTCTTGGCCTTGGGTATGGTCTGGAAGTAGGAGGCCCTAGCTGTCCTAGCTTCCCTAGGGGGAAAATAATCATCGACTATGTGGGCCTTCCTGGCTGGTCTGATGGCAGCATGACATATTGTTCTCAAGGATGACAGCAGGGAAGTGCCCTATGGCTTGGCCAGGAAGGAGTGGCAGGTGAAGGTGTTGTGGGATGTAAGGGTGGAATAGAGGGGGTCGAATACAGTGTCAAACTAGTGCTCTAGTTGGTCGGTTGTGGGTGATTGAGTAGTGGGCTGTATCACAACACTACGGGAGATGTTTGATGCGGCTACCCAGTCCATCCTGCTGCAAGCAGGATTGGGTGACAGCGGGTGGAAAGGGTAAAAATTGTAAGAGATCAGGCATGGCACATGGTCGGACCCAGTGGGGTGAAGAGGTGTAGACCATTCATCCCAGAGCAGTCTCGAAAGACGGAGCTTGGCAAAGGCTAGGTCGAGTACCACTGGCCTACCATGTGAGTCAAAGGATAACCTGGTGCAAACCCCTGGTTCGTTAAGGAGGGAGTAGTCCAAAGTCGAGGCAAAGTCAAAAAACGGGTAGGGCAGAGAGAGTTGGCTCTTGTTGAAGTGGTGGAGTAGGTCGGCCGATGGGTGGTGGACATGAAATGCCCCACGACCAGGGTGGGGAAGGAATTATCCATGAAGAAGGCAATGGGGGGTGTGGTAGGGCCACCACCTGGGGCGGTAAAGTTGTTGTAGCTTTTGGTAACTCTCCACTGCCTAGCTGGGCTAGCCAGAGTAGAAGGGAAGACCAGGTCTAGGGAAAAATAATTAGCAGAGTCAGCAATGAGTGGCAAACCCTGTGCTCTCTCCAACAACTAGAGTGAGACATATGTGACCAGCCGGGGTTGGACTGGATCAGGAGACGTGGGGGAAAAATCTTTGTACATTGCAAAGGAGGGTAAGCGAACATACTTGACCAGGGGGTCATGTACCGCGATGATGTTAACCGGATAATCTTGCAGGGAAAAACTATTAAAGAGGGCAAGAAACAGATTCCAACTTCCTAGGAGGTTGTGTAGTAGAAGTGAAATTCTGGTTGTGGCTGAGGATTTTGTGCTGTTATCCCACTCCAACGGGTCGGCCCTGAGGCTTGGGAGGTTGAGAAGGCCAACCTGACCGCCTTGGGGAGGGGGCTACCGGGTCCTGGGGTTGGTTTACCAGGGTTCTGGGGAAATGTAGAGGGTCCGGCATGTGACGGCTTCCTGGTCGAGGGATGCAAAGCATCCAGAAGCCGTGACGTGATGGGGCAGGAAGAATCAGGAGTGGAGATGTCCATGTGGTCTGACTCCTCAGCTTCTTCCACTTGCTTAGCGGGGCACTGAGAGAAGCCTGGATCAGGTGGACGGTAAGGGCAGGAAAGGTCAGTGGCCTGGTGAGGACCCAGGCAGTTGGGGCATGTGAGGAGGGAGGAGGGGCAGCACCCTGGAACTGCTTTGTAATTGCCCTCGATTGAGCATGAGGGGTTTTGGCATCTGTGCCTCTTCCAGGTGTGGTGGAGTGAGCAGAGGGCGTGAGTAGGGTGGTTAGCTTGGCTGAGTGGAGCGGGGTGGCTGAAGGCGGAGCAGTTGGAGAAGGTCCCTAGCCGCAATGTCCTGAAGGGCGGCTTAGGCCTCCCGAGTCATGCCAGAAGATTCAATGGCTTAAGGAACTCGTCACCCTGCCAGAGGGAAATAATAATGATAACTGAAGTGGCCTTTTAGAGGTTTCTGACCTCGTGGTGGGGGTGGCGGAAGTGCGAGTAAAGTATGTGAATCCCTTTGCCTTTATTTATTGAATCCAGTATGAAGGGGAATAGTCTCTCATTGGGTTCGGGGAGAAGACCAAAGGGGAGTCAGTGTAGTGTGATCTGAAGGAAGTGTGGGGCCATCATAAACTGTAACCGAGGGGAAGTTCCCACGGCAAGGGCTTGGTTGAGCTTGGTGGGAAAGGAAACGACAAACGGGAAGTAGAAGTGCCTGGTGTGGTTGTGTCATTGCCCGTGAAAGCTATGGCTCCTGTATGATTGACAAAGACCAGGAAATAGTGTGTAAGGGGGGACTTAGCTTCTCTAAGGGCAGCGGCAACAACGTCGGAGACCATTGCAGTAATGGGGCAGGATTCCGTGTGTGGGAGCTGGGTAACACAGGGGGGGTAGAAGAGGCTCGCGACTCTGGGCAGGGAGGGTAGGGCTGTAGTAGAGCATGCGGCTTCGGCGTTCACAGGCTTAGCCAGGGCGGGTGCCCACGTGGCCTTGCCTTTCTTTTTGGTATAGGATATCGGGGCAACCATCTTCGTTGAGGAAGGGGAAGCTTTGCCTTGTCGGAGAAAAGCGGGTTTTGGCGGGGCTTGAGGAGCCCGGGTAGTGCAAGCAGGGTGGGTTGTGATAGGGCCTGAGAGGCCTGAGGTGACATCTCTAAGCGAGCTCTGGGTTTCTTTGGCCAATGAGGACATGGCAGAGCTGATGGCGTCAGTGGCTTTCTGCATCTTATTTAAGCGCCCTTCAATGAGGGCATAGGTGTCAGAGACCTCCTTTACAGCGTTCCGGACGGATTGGAGGGTGGCAATGGACTTCTCCTGGACATTGAGACATGCAGTGAATGAACACAGGCCCTGCATGGCAGAAGAGAGGAAGGAGATTCAGACGGCCTTACGGGATGTGAAGGAGGTAAGTTCTTTGTCCTTGAGGTGGGCAAGGGGTCCCTTGGCATGCCCAATAAGCTCTTTTGTCTGCTTGAGGAACAGGACAATCCTATGTAGGCCATGTGAAGGGTGCAAGGAATGGGCTCTAGAAGAGACCTGGGAGGAGTGGGCAGCTGGGGATTGGAAGGCCATTGGCCCTTGAAGCAGCAGCGTAGACGCGAGTTGGGGAGGGGAGGCATGTCGTGCACCAGATGCTAGTGGTGTTGAAAGATGCTTGTAAATGTAGCTAGGGTTATTCTGGAGAGGGGGTATGGATAACTACTCAACTCTTTTTTATTTTTATTTGTATTTTTCTTTTCTTTTTGTTTTCTCTCTTTTATTTGTTGTTTTAAGATACAGGAAATGACATTTATTGTCTGATATGGCCAAAACAAAACACATAAATACAAACTAAAATTAATCAAACCAAATCAAAATCCAAAACTAGTCCCCCAAAGCACAAGAACTTATGCGCTCTCAAAATCTTGACACAAACAAGTACTAAATGTGAAAAAATCAATTAAAACCAAAGAGGAATAAGCAAGCAAAAATGAACTAGCTCCGAGCACTTCAGTAGAGGCTAGGGCATTGCAAATCATGAGGGCCTTTGCGTTATCATCAGATATACCTTGCGCAAGCTTCGTAGTGGGGAAGCGAGAGAGTTGAGGCCAGGCACCAGGAGAGGTGGCCTGGGTGACAATAAGGGAAGCGGAGGGCGGATCGATGGGGTATAAAAACATATCCAGCAGGCAACCCTTGCAGTGACCAGAATGAAATTGGACAGGCCTTTCAGGATGGAGGCCAAGCGCCACAGCGCTGAGGAGGGTTCATAGGACAGGTCTCTGGGGAGGAAGAGAGCCATTGGATCGCTTTTCGCTTGACAGGGGAGTATGGCATGGTGGAGGTTGTCCGTGCTCTTGTTACAGCACGGGCATTGAGAGTGGAAGTCCTGGTGGAACCAGGAAGGATGTCCTGCAAGGTTGCTTTTACCGGACCTCATCTGGTGGATCCTTTCCACTGGATACTGGGAGAGGCCTATAAACAAGTTCGTTGAGCAAAAGGGGTAGCCTGGTAGTAGAGAGGTGGGGTGAAGTCGAGGGCCGAATGGTAGAGCAGGAGGTGTCTGAGAGAGAGGATGATGTGGTTGTAGGCCTTCAACATCAGGAGGGGGTCAGGATGGATCTTGCCCAAGGTGTGTACCTGGGGCTTAATGGTAGGAAATATGTGGGGCAATCATGGGCCTGGTAAGTGCCCTGAACGATGGAGTCGCAGAGAGGGTGTCTTTCGCAGCTGGTGCAGGGTGTAGATAAGAAGAGGGTAAGGTAATTGGGGTCTAGCTTAGTGGCGAAGAGTTGGGCCGAGTTGCCTGCCTGCCAGTGGCCCAGACTGGGGTAGATAGTGTGTAGCCTGGCCGCCACTGGGTTGGGGGTCAGTGGGAGGCACGAGAGGTGAAGGCCTGCCTGCTAGCACTTGTAGGCTGCGAGAAAGTGGAGGGGGAGGAGGCAGGATTCACAGGAGAGGATACCTATGGGAGGAGACGAGAAACATTGCCTGACCCACCTTTGGACTTTGTGCCAGAAGACCTCCATCTTGTCTGTCATAGTGGCGTTGGGCATAAAACGGTCGGTGCACAAGAGGAGGGCAGGTTTTACCACTGCGATTGCAAGGTGATGGGAGAGAAAGCAGGGGATGTTCTTCCCTGGTGGCCTCAGGGAGCAGATCATGGAGAAGGGCCCCTTGGCAAGAGTAAGGCCCTTGGTGAAATGGGGGGACGTGGAGAATGAAGGACTACAGCAGTAACGCAACCATCTTAGAGACAAGGTGGGATTGAAGAGAGGTCCACCCATATGGATCGGGATGAGCGTAGGAGGGCCGCTCTGTAGGGGGGTCCACCAGTGTATCAGCTTGGTATTGGGGATTGAGAAGCGGACAGTGAGCCCGGCATGTTTTCAGGTCAGGGCACTATAGTAGCCCTTGAGAAGTGAGAATTTTCTTCGTATGAGGGGGAGGAGACAGACATTGTCAAGTGGTCCACATACAGGCGGACCAACCCACACATGATTTCCAAGTGAAGGGGGAAGATGTAAATTACGAACAGGTGGGGCTAGTGTGGTCAGCCCTGAGGGTTCCAACTGAGACAGAGTGCGAGGTGCGTGGGGAGCCCTGGAAGACGGGATGGCAGGTCCGATCAGTGAGGAAGGACCCTACCCACTGTTGGAGGTAGAGGGGGTCCCCTTGGGATCCCAGGCAGGTCATTAGGAGAGAGGTATCACCATTGTCGAAACCCGCTTTTATGTCGAGGACCAGATTAGACACCATGTATTTGAGGTCGGCCTGACGTTCTTTTACCTCAATGGCGACAGTGGCTGCTGGGTGGGAGGTGGAGATCCCCAGGAGGGAGCTACATTGGTCACTATTGAGGCGGGAGATAGGCCTGAACAAGCTGTCTAGTCTGGAGCAGACGATTCTTTCAAGGATTTTGGAGAAGGTCTTGAGGAGGACAAGGACCTGGCAAGATGCGGGCATGTTGTAGGACTGCTTGCCAGGGTTGCTTAGCATGACTCCTTCAGCTGGCTTCCGCGAGTAGGGAAGCTGACAATTGGCCAGGAGGCAGCTAGAAGCGGAGTGATGTGGTGGGGGTGTTTCTTGTGAACCTTGTTCCACATGACGGCTAACTACGGAAAGGTTTTTTTCTTTTTTTACATTATTTTCGCCTTGTTTTCTAAGGGTACAACCAGACATGCATCATTATACATAGCCAACAAAAACCCGTAAATCCAACTATGCATCAGACGAAAAAGCCATAGTCTCAAGTCCCTCTAGTATGGAACCAACCGCATATCTCGGACCCAAGATGGAACCACACTACTAAAAGTAACTTAGCTGCCACAGCCAGCCTATCCCCCCATATCAGAAGAAGTAAACTACCAACCATCAGAGCAGCACAAAACAGGAAAACCTCTTACAGTAAACTCCGACCCCAACAAGGGAAATAATAGTAGATCCAACACACGAAAACCTCAACATTTCGGAAACACTCTTAGACTGCAGGCTAAGCGACCTGCCTGAAGGGTTGCCTAATGACCGAACATAGGCGACAGTGAACATTATACCCATCCAAGTATCCAAGACCAAGAACGGTGGCAGTGCAATACCTGGCCTGGGCTTAGGGCAGGGCTGGGAACTGTGAAGGAGGACGTGGGAAGGGATAAAGGAAGGCAGTAAGGTGCCCGTTTGGAGAGGATGGTAGCTATGACAGAGCACCCGGACGAAACTGTGGAAGGAGGAGGAAAGGTAGTCACCTCACTCGAAAGAGGAGACTAGTAGGCCATAGCCGAAAGTTTTCTGAAGCCAAGACGAAGACGGAACCTAGATGTTACTGACTGCAGCATGCCTCACCAAGAGTACACGTTCTAGAAATGAAGAGGTACTTCTATAAGGAGTCCAGACACTTCAACGCTGCCCTTATACTTAGAAATTAGGCTTGCCAAATGTGCAAAATGCTAACCGTAGTGCAAAGCAAAAGGAGGAAGGGTTTCGACGAGAAGGTATCAACTCCTAGACCAAGCCTGCCGAAGAACAAGGACAGAAGAAGGGAAAAGAGGCAAGGGGGAAGTACACCGGCACTCTTAGGCAAAAGAGACATCAGGGGACGGGGACCGGGGGGTAGTGGTGGATCCTACAATGATTCTCTGGTGTTGACATTTCAATCGCCGGCTGTGTTGAGGAGGTGGTTCAGCTAACTACTTAAGGTCACAACCCCATTATATCTGCGTTCCTCCTACAACACTAATCCTGGTGAATCATACCCTTTATCAGCACATCATATTTCAAATCTGAACCCCAATAACTAGATACTGATATCCATTTTGGCTTCGTGGGACTACTGGCCCATCATTCTTGGCTTCCACTCTCTCTTTTTTGTCTCTGGCAAAGCGCTACTTGATCCCCAGCCACCCCTCTTGCTCTCCCCGGTAGACCTGGACACTGTCATTGCACTTGGATGCTCCCTTGCCCTGATCTTTATCCTGCTGCCCAGCACTTGTGTAAACCTTGAGCCACCATATTTGCACTTGCCCCGGCATTCCCTGTTCTCGTATGTGCTTACATGCATCTTCCCCCACCAGGTCTGTATTTGCACCACTCTTTACACTTCCGGCATTTGCCGCCATGGATGTTTACCCTTCAGGTCAGCTCTTGCATGGACCTTTACTGTTCCAATACATGCTTGTCCGCACCTTCATCCTGCACCTGAGTGCTTCCTTGGACCTGATCCTCAGGATCAAACCCATTGTGGCCCTGCAATCCATTTGATCCGACTTTTTGTATCCCATTAATCCTCCTGTACCATTCAGATTTGGCCCCTGTTTCACCTTGGCCCGCCCTTTACTTGCCACCCAGCCCCACGGGTCCCTCCTGCTCTTGACCTTGGTAATCTCGTTTATTCATTTTTTGGAACTTGAGCCTCTAGTCTCATCCAAACTCGGATCTCAACCCACTGATCCAGTCAAGACATGTCTTGGGAGCTCTCACATTGCTCTAGGCACTATACCCTTGTGCCTACATCGACTTGAGCCGCCCTCCTTGGCTTCTCGTTTCATTCTAGTCTATCCAGGATACTCCAAGGGGTAGTGGTGTAGTTTCCGAAAGCACACAAATACGGCAGAAAATGTCATCCGCAGTTCGTACACTCGTTTACCTCCTGTTCCCTATGATATTTAACCCAAACCACTTCCCTTCAATCAGAATCTTTCTACACTTTACTTTTGTTTATTGGATTTTGCCTAGTTCTGCTTTCCCTCGCGACCCTTGTATTTTAAAATACAACTCCGATAGTAATATACATAGTAGGAGGTCTCTCAGTCTATGTGGCTATTTACCATCTACCAATTGTTCCCCCGTATTTTTCCCCTTTTCATCAGATGGAGCTGGTCTTCAATTGGTTCCACTTCCGCAATACATATATCCCACTTATTGAGAACAATCACCATTAACCCTTAAAATCAATTCGGTTTGTCTGATTCGGTTGCATACTTCCATCCTACTATTATTTCCATATCTAGAATATTTGTCCTTGGGGATTTCTTCCGTTATGTGGTCCATGGAATAACCACCCTGATTGGCTCAACAAAAAGTATTACAGTGGCTTTTATACCTTCCTCCATTGAATTGTATCCTTGTCCCTGTCGTGACTCCCCCGGACTAAAATATTCGAGCACGGCAGGTCCTGCTTTTGTGCCTCCTATGTACATAGGCACAGCCTCCTCTTGTTCTCCAACGGCTGTTGAAAATTGTTGGAAGTATTTCTCAAATGAATTGTAAATTTCAATCATTGTGGAATCTGGACAATTTTCTCTCTGCTCGAGGACCCACTCTGCCACACGTTGCCTTGAGAGTTGTTCAACATAATCACAGAAAAGTACTAGAAGTTCAGGAACAGAAAACCCATCTTTAGGATCGCTTAGGGACCACCCCTTGATACCTCTTGACTTCTCTGCTAACCTTGTTGGCAGAATTACTTGATCTCTATAATACTTCAGCTCTGCAACTTGGATTTGAGGGCTAATTGCAGGCGCTAGGTTCCATCTAGATCTGCTGCTAGTTCTAACAGCATGCTAAACTCTCTGTGGGCCTCTCGCCCTGTGCCTGGCAACCCTGGCTAAGAGCACTCTTTTATTTCCAGTCTGCATACCGAGAACCATGGTAGTATCAGCCTCCTATATTCTGCTTGAACCAAGGTGCTCTGAAGTCAGAATCTAGTAAGCAATCCATCGATGTCAATAATTGGAGAGGAATATCTTTATAACACTATTATAGTAAAAAGTGTATCATAACAAGCCAAAAAACAAATAAGATAATACAATAGTAAAAGTAGTGGTAGGCTAATAAAACACGGAGGTTGTCCTTTATGAGACAAGAACTATTGATGCTTTAGATCAACTGCGTCTTGAGTATCTGTTCTAAACAAATTGTCAACCCCGTACTCAGTAGTGTGTGTACCAGATGACTGGAGAAAAGGCTAAGTGAAGCAAAGCTGCATGGATTGCGTTCTAGGAGTTGAGCGTGGGTGAACTCATGATGCCAGGAGTTCCCATGATATGTTTTGTTTTTTAAAAGAAAAGACATTTAAATAATAGAATAATGCCTTTGCCCTCCCAATAGTTATGCTCGAGCACACACCAGGCTTTGGTATGTGTCAATTCGAGTCCTCACTTGCATCAGCAAAGCAACAAATTTCATACCTTACTGCATCCTGTGCATCTTGAGACCCCTGTTTGTATCCTGAATATATATATATTATCTTCCTCTGCATTCCAGAAATATCAGCAAAAATTATGCATTCTGCCTGGTGCGCCTGTTGCCTCCGATGCACCAGGTGCTGCCAAAGCAAATTGACATTCTGGATGGGCCGTCCCGCACTCATTTCGTCCGGATGCAGACTCTTCCCTTCCGCCTGGGCCAGACGCAAACATCCCTCTTAGGGACGCGCCAGACGCCCTCAGACGCCCGTTGCCTTGCGCCCTACATCTTCCTTTTACCAATTACATCTCCCCGAATCGCTCACCCCCGGCCTTTCTCCATCCGGCTCCCCTCCCTTGTTTTTCTCTTTGCTGCGGATTGGTGTGTACTCCGCGGCCCTTTCTCACGCCCCAGACACCGACTCCCTAGCACCCTACACCTCCCGGTTCCCTTTGGATTCCTGTTCACCCCTGGCCTGTCTCTATCCGGCTCCCCTCCCTTTGTTTCTCTTCATGTTGCGGATTCGTCCGCCGTCCGCTCCCCATCCCTATACCCCAGACGCCCGCTGCCTGGCACTCTACATCTTCCTGATCCCTTTGGATTCCTGCTCAACATCGGCCTTTTCGCCATCTGGCTCCCCTCCCTATTTTTCTCTTCTTGTTGCGCATTCGTCCGCAGTCCTCTCCCCTTCCCTTAGCCATCCAGCTTTCTCCATCTTACCTTTACCCAATCCCCTGACACCTACTTCTGATCTGAGCGACACATTCTGATTCCTAAGCCTGCTCCGCCCAACGCCTTTAGTATATTTCACATTCTGCCAAGCGCCTTTGGTACTTTTCACCTTCCGCCCGACGCTTTTATCAGTGCCGCCAAATCTTCCGCTTTCCGTAAAGTGCCTTACACCTACCCCTTGATTATATAGCTCTTTGTCTGGAGTCACCCCATTGTATTATTGGCCACTAATACCTCTCTCCCCCTCCGGAAGTGTCTATTATATCTTCCTAGAGTATCTAGAACTTTGTTTTTCCGTCATGCTACTCTAGGTCGGCCTGATTCATGCATGGTCTTTCTCAGGTCACTACGTCCTCACCTTCTACTACCCATCCCGGACACATTCACAAGTTGAATCCTAGCTTTCATTATTTCAATTATCACTATCTATAAAACATACCCTAATGGGCAGGCTAGCCCTTGGCTTACTAGTCCGCCTGACCGAGTATGCCCTGACTGGCTGAGGATTATGTATGAATAGGGAGTCTGCCGCTTCAGGATTCATCCCAAATTCAAGCCTTAATGCTTCCGGATTGTCCGAATATCCTGCTGTCCTCTCTACAGGGTTGTTCCTCTCCTTAGCAAATCATTCCTCCAAAGTCTGCCTGATACGCCCGATAATTATTGTCTGGAATCCCCTACTCTTGACCCTAGTGTCCAACCGACGTTTACAAAGCCCTGTTACATTTCCATCCAGTTTAGCCTACCACTAGATTTTCTCAGCTGACTCCGGATGCCGGCGGCTTACCTCGCGCATTAGCCTGTATGAAATTAACCTAATCAGTAAAGACCCCAGTCTGCCAGCAGTGCAGCGCATGTCATACCATGGCCGTAGTCAGACACAGGACCGGGCCATTTATCTTCTGCAGAAAATCAAGATCTATTCTGCCTCTACTTTTGTTAGCGCTATAACACTGTGCGAATATCAGAATCGGGATCTCAGGTGCGAGGAACCAATGTTGCAAATGCTGTTTACTCCTTCCGGTTTACTGTAGACTGAAATCATCTGGAAAAACGAGGCAGAAAAAGTTGCCTCATAACTATTAGTGCAACAATTACCGCGGTCTTTCTTCAGCAAATAGTACACCCTTCTTGCACAGGCTACCTGGTCCGCAGTGTCAAGTTTGTAGAGCGCTAACACCAGGTGCTTTGCGCAATTCAGGTACTGAGATCTGCTGGAATTGTGCTTATCCCATATCTGTCCCAAAACAGTCCCTCGGATTCAGTATTCAGTCTGTAACTATCCTTCCTGCCGGACGATACTTGCAGCAGGTAACAACACCGAGATTCTTGTGCACTAAGTTGATAGCCGAACACACTTGCTCCTATCGTGTATTCAAGAACTCGCTAAGAGACACTTCTCTTTATTCGCCACAAATCGTGATAGTAAAGATAACTTGAATTGATAGTATAAGAAAGTACTGAGATGGTTGCGTGAGGAAATAACTACACGACAGTTTTTCTTTTTCTTTTGTTTTTTTTTTTTTTTCTTTTGTTTATATCAAGTATATTTGTTTTACAACTACCGGGGTAAAAAAACTGCAGGCATTATCAGATATGGCGGAAAAAAACCCTACGATCCAACCTGGCGCCAGTGGAAAAAGCCATCGCCCCAAGACCCTCTGGTATGGGCCGCACCGCACGATCCCGCAGACAAGAGAGAAAAACAACATCGGCGGGCCGAAGCGGACGACAAAGTAAATCCCCAAACCCCACAGGCAGGAAACAACAGGAAAACTACTTGCCATAAACTCCTACCTTCTGACAAAAAGAACGCTGCATCCGCAGCAAAACAAGCAGCGAAACGTCCAACCAATACAAATGAAAGGAGAGACAAACAAGAGAAACCCATGAGAAGGAAAACCCAACCAAGGCATAGAGTAAACACTACACTAATGATCACGGAAAGGGGCCGGCCATCACCCATGTGGCGAGAACGAGGGGCAAACATAAGACGAAAAAAGCCAGCGAAATTATATCGTACCAAGGCTGAAAGTAGTCCAAGGAGACAGTGCAATACCATGAAGAGTCGTAACCGAGGAATGCGACCGTGGGCAGCCGCGGGGATGAGTGGAGCCAGCAGGCAGAGAGGATGCCAGCCGCAAGAATAATCCAAGCCGACCGTGTAAGCGGAGGCGAGGGAGGAACAAGGGGGTGGATGTAACCTGGCCAGGGGACAAGACGACAGAACGAGGAGAGAGGGTCGAAGGCAAACAACTCGCTAGAAACAACCGACAAACAGGGAATCCTCGAGAGATTTAGGACTGAGAGGACGACAGCGAGTACCGCGAAGTTACGGACCGAAGCTTTCCCCAACGAGGGATAAGCCATAGAACCAAGGGCCTACTTTCACCAAGGTCCGGATACCATAAGGCCGACCGTGAACGTAGAAAGGAGTAAAGCGGACCGGGGGGATCGCTAAGCGAGGCTTGTGACTGTGGGACGAGGGGCTAGGTGAGAAGAGCCTTCAAACAACCTCTAGGACGACGCTTTCTCAAGGCGAGGCCATAATAACAGAGGAAGAAGGTAGTGTCGTCATCCTCCTAGGCAATGCGGCCATCACAGGAGAGGAGAGGGAGGAGATGGAGTTGACGATGATTTCTCATGGTGTTAAGATTTCAATCGCCGGAGGTGGAGAGGAGTTCGTTCGTGACTAACTACTCGACGGTTGTTATTTTTTTTTTTTTTTTTTTTTTATATCATGTATTCGTAGTTAGGTACAAAAACTCGCATGCAGCGCTAGCTATGGCGTAAACAAAACGTTAAATCCAAACGCACTTTACAAAAGAAAAACTAAACAATCTCCACGTAACTGAGCTCCCACTGAAGCCCATCGTCCTTGAAAGAAACATAACTGCAGAAACTTTCGTCAACTTAATCAAAACCTGCTAAGATAACCGAAAAATTTCACGTCCTCTAAATGGGGCGTGATGGAGAAGAATCCAAAGTTATTCCAACAACGGAAACAGGTGACGAAGGAAAAATCATATCTGAAAATTAACTCTGGGAAGCGGCAAGGTCGGGGGGGTAGTGAACTCTTGCCGCACTAATAAACGCTGACAGTGAAAGGAGGTGGTCCAACGAGGTCCAAAGGGGGGATTCCTGGTCAACTCGATCCACGCCTTGGAGTAGGCAGTGTCTGTCGTCTGACGAGGAGGAACAGCGGAGTATTGCGTGCCTGAAGGTTTCGGCCTCCTGGCCACATCTGGTGCAGTTGGGGTGACGGTCGGCTTCAAACCACCTTGGGTGGGCAGCGAGGTAGGTCTTATGCGCTCTCATTTGGTTCATGCGGCCTGGCATGAACTTCCCGAGGCCCATAAAGGGGTGGGGGGACAGTTGGAAGGGGTAGGTGTAGTATAAGGGAGCAGGGTGGTTAGAGCGCCATTGCTCAAGGAGTAGGAGCCGGGCCCTTCCGTTTAGGGCCTTGTAGGCTGCCTTCATGGCTGCGTGATCAGGAAGGTGGAGGTTCGGGGGGAGGAGGTGAGGCGAAGCGAGTGGGGCGAATGACAGCCCTTGGAGGAGGGGGAGGGCGATGTGTACCTTGGCATCAATCGGAAGGTGGTTCCTGACAGGGGGGGAGGGGCGTGGGGTGCGCCAATAAAGCGGCATGTAGATTGGTTGCAGGCCCGATCAAAGGTTCCTACCCGAATCCGTGCCTCTGTATCTAAGTATCGACAGAAAGCAGTGGCAGAGTCTAGCTGGAGCAGGGTTCAGCGAGGGCGCGGAGCCGATGAGTCTGAGGGCGGCCATCCTTCTTCGGTGCGCGGCTAACACCCCGATAGGTGGGAGGCAGCTTTCAGCAGCCAGACTGGTGGTGGGGGTGGACCTGAAGCAGTTTGTCACCCATCTTTGGACTTGGTGCCAGAAGGTGTCCATTCACCTGGTCATGTTCGCGTTTGGGACGAGTAGATTCGCCCCATAAAGGAGTATCGGGAGGAGCAGGGTGACCGCAAGCCTGTGTGCAAGGTGAGGGAATAGGCCGGAGCCGTGGGGGGACAGTCTCCTGATGGTTGCGAAGGCCGCCTGGGCCAGAGCGAGCCTCCTGGAGAAGTGGCCGGTGGTGGAGAGTGTGGGGGTGAGCCAGTAG
>QOVD01002036.1:0-52495 GCA_003521225.1 Tuber microsphaerosporum
ACCCAGTGGCCCCCTCCCCAAGGGGGTACCGTTTTCCTTCTCCTCCTCCTCGAATCAGGGCGGTGTCCACTAATGCGGGAAAACGCCGCAAAGTTATCATCCAAGACTAAAATCTCCTTCTTACAGCACAACCTCCTGGGCAGTTGGAAAGTGTTCCTTGCTTTGTTTAATAGCTTCACAGAGCTAGATTCTCCTGTTGATATTGTTGCGGTCCAAGACCCCCCTGTTAAGTTTGGCCGCCTTCCTTCTTTTTCTGGTTTTAAAGTTTTTTCCCCAACCTCCCCCGAGACAGTCAGACCAAGGGTTGCCACCTATGTTTCTTTGTCGTTCTTGGAAAGAGCCTCTGTTCTACCAGTAATCTTCGGCACAGATAGCTATTTCTCCATTGATTTATTTTTGGATACCACCCCGCGAGGCTCCGCCAATAGGTGGAGGGTCTCCAACTGTTATAATAATTTCCTTCGATCGGGAGGCGCTCCCTCTGTTCCCCCATCTACAGTTTTTAAAAATTTTTCTTTTCCAGTTCTTGTACTTGGTGACTTTAATGTTCATCATCCCGCCGCAGACCCCCTCAGGCACTTCAACCAGTCTGAAATGTCACGTTCCTCCCCTTACTTTAATCTAGCATCCACCCTGGACTTCTCCCTTTTGAATGTGCCTGGGGTTTTTACTAGGTTTTCCTTTGATTCCCACGCCAGACCTGGCGTCCTCGATCTTTCGTTCGCAAATCATTCTCTCTCAAGACTGGTTAAGGCAGAATGGTCTACCCCCCTTGCCTCAACTGGCTCGGACCATGTCCCGTGTTTAGTTTCCTTTGATTTCTCCCCCTTTCGACCCGCTCCACCAAAACCTGACTGGACAAGGCTGGACTGGGATGGCACGTGCGCTATCTTAGACAAAGTACAGGTCACAGCACCCACCCCCTCCCTCACGATAGAACAGCTTAACGACTGGTTCGATACCAATTTTGCAAAGGTCCAGGAGGCCCTTCGCACAAATGTTCCTTTTTCCCGCCCCTCTCCCAGAGCCAAACCCTGGTGGTACCCCCTTCTATCCTCTCTCAGGAAGACCTATCACACCGCGTCCAGAGGGGCCCGCAAGGCCAACCTGGTCGACGACCCCATTCCTCCAGCAGAAGCCCGGACCGCCAGGTGCGCATACTTCAAGGCCATCCAACAAGCCAAGAAGAAACACGGGGACTCCTTCCTCGCCAGCACCAACGCCGGCTCGGTATGGCATGCAAGGCATCCCCTTTCCGGAACACTCTTGGTCAGATTCCCCTCCTGCCCTGGAGCCGACTCTCCGGCACAGATCAATGAAGCCCCCTTAAATCATTTTTTCCCTCCAAGGCCCGCTCCTGGATACCCCCTTTTTGCCAACTTAGACCCCGATGCCCCCACGATTACCAAGGAAGAGGAAAGCACGGCACTGAAAGCCTGCTCCCCCTCGTCGGCCCCTGGCCCAGATACGATTCCGTACTCGGTGTGGAAAACGGTTCACTCTAAGTACCCGCTCCTTGTTCCCGCCCTCCTGTCCCCACTATTGGGACATGGCCACCTCCCTGCCTCCCTTAAGAAAGCCGACGGTGTGATCCTGGACCAGCCTGGAAAGGCTTCCTATGAATTCCCGGCTTCCTTCCGAGTGATAGTGCTACTCACAACCTTCTCCAAGATCCTTCAAAGGATTTTATGCTCAAGGCTTGGCAAACTAGCCCACTCCCTAGGGCTCATAAACAGGGATCAGTGCAGATCCCTCCCTGGAATATCCACGTTCGACGCAGCAGCTACTCTCGCACACGAGGTCCGGGCACTGCAAGCAGATTATCCCTACAAGGCCTCCACCCTCTTTCTAGACATCAAGGGGGGTTTCGACAATGTAGACTCAGCGGTCCTCTCCTCTAAATTACAGTCCCTCGGAACCCCCATTTCCTTGGTAAAGTGGGTCTCGTCCTTTCTCCACGGAAGGCGGTGCCGCCTCCGTTTCCAAGTGTCTCCTGGGACGTCCGTCCTGGGTTCGGTCGGTACCCCCCAAGGGTCACCCCTCTCGACCCTCCTCTTCGTGATCTATGTCTCGTCAATGCACCTCTCTATCCCGCGCGGCATGGTCCTCTCGTACGTGGACGACTTAGCCATTACAGTCTCTTCCCCCTCATACGGGAAGAACGTCTCCCTCCTGGCAGCCCACTATCGAACGCTCACCGCCATGGGATCCAAGCTGGGTGTCCCTTTCTCGATTCCTAAAACTGAACTTATCCACTGGCGTACCCCTCGGAAAAGGGGACCCGTCTCCCAATCTCCTGTGATCCTCGACGGCTGCTCTTTCCGCCCCGCGACCTCTCTTAGGTGGCTAGGGTACTGGTTCACACCCACCCTGTCCACCTCGCCTCACTTCAGTAAAAGACTCGCTTTGGCAAAAGTTGCCTTCGCGGTTATACGGTCACTCACCTCGCCCGCCAAAGGTATCCCACCTATTCTCTCCCACCGCCTGGCTATGGCTGTAGTCCGCCCAGTGCTCCTCTACGGGGCTGATCTTTTTGTCCCCGGCTCAAAAATGTTGGACAAGATGGAGGTGTTCTGCAGATAGGTGCAGAGGTGGTCCAACTCGTGTTTCTCCTCCACCCGCACAGGCATCCTGGCCATCGAGTCATGCCTTCCTCCCGTCTCCCTTCTCGCCGCCCATCAGCGCCGGCTGGGAGGCCTGCGAATCGCGTGTCTTCCTCCCACTGCCAACCCTGCAACCTCCAGACTGCATCCCTCCCTCCCTAGCCTGGATGACTGGAGGACACCCATCTCCGCCCGCCAGTTTGCCACCAGTCTACCACCAAACTACCTCCCACTCAACTGGGCCACCGCACCTACCAGGTGCAGAAGGCACCTTCCCCTTGACTGGATTATTCACGACGCTTACACGGCGCTCGACTCCCCTGCGTTCTTCCCGGTGATTAGGACCGACTTGCTGGATACGGTCTCTCACCTACCAGACCCAGTCTTGATGTCTAAGGCCAACAAATGTCTTAAAGTACTCCTCAGGCAATTCCTCCTTTCCTGCTTGAGAGTTAGATTTGCCCCTCCTACCTACTATACCTTTGCCCCTTCCCTCTCACCCCACCCGTTCCAGGGTCTCCCACGCTTTGTCGCGGGGAGGATACACCAGAGGAGGTCCGGTAAAAGCAACCTTGCGGGTCACCCCTCCTGGTACAACCACGACGTTCCCACCCTATGTCCCCACTGCAGGACCGAACTGGAAGCCCTTCAACACGCCATTCTGTCCTGCCCCTCAAGATCGGAATCGCGCTCCCTTTTCCTCCCAAGGGATCAGTCGCTTGACTCCCCATCACGGTGATAGGACTCCGCCTCTCTCCTAAATGGCTTGGCCGGCTACGTCCTCTCTACCGCCACGGGCTTCCCCCCCGACATGCCTCCCTACCCGGTCCCACCACCCCTGGTAGTCCCATCCGTAACCCCACCCGCACCCCCCAGTGGTGATTCACGGCCGAAGTTATTTCGCTCCAGCAACCTCTCAGAGGGTATCACAGACACAAGAGCCAGAGCGTTGATGATATGTAACGCCGCGGTACTTCCTTAACTTGCTAATGTTTTTGTACTTTTGAAAGCGTTATCATGTTTTCCTTGTTTGCCGTAAGGTTTTGTGTTCAGCGGTATACTTGTTTTTGTAACTTTTATCAGACGCGTATTGGTTCGACGCGATTCAGGATTAGTTTTTCTTTTGGGTTTTGTTTGTTTTGAATTTTGTTGCGAGATTGTGGGTTTTGTTTTGGCCATATCTGATGATGCATGTCATTTCTTGTACCTTAAAACAACAAATATATGATATAAAAAAAAAAAAAAAAACCGTTGAGTAGTTAGCACGAACGATCTCCGCTACACCTCCGGCAATTGAAATCTCAACACCATCAGAAATTATCGGCAACTCTACCCCCTCCCTCTTACCTCCTGTGATGGCCTCGCTGCCTAGGAGGGTGACGACACTATCTTCTTCCTCTTTGACTATGGCCTGGCCTTGAGAAAGCGTTGTCCTAGAACTTGTTTGAAGGCTCTTCTCACCCACCCCCTCGACTTACGGTCGCAAGCCTCGCTTAGCAATCGCCCCGGTCGGCTTTACTTCTTTCTACGTTTACGGTCGGCGTTACAGTGTCCAGACCTTGGTGAAAGTATACCCTTGGTTCTATGGCTTGTCCCTCGCTGGGGAAAGCTTCGGTCAGTAACTTCGTGGTACTCGCTATCGTCCTCTCGGTACAAAATCTATCGAGCATGGCCTGTTTGTCGGTTGTTTCTAGCCAGTGTTTTGCCTTCCACCCCCTCCCCTCGCCCTATCGTGTCGTCCCATGGCCCAGTAAAAGACTCCCCCTTGTCCCTCCCTCGCACTCGCTTACACGGTCGGCTTGTATCATTCTTTCGGCTGGCATCCTCTCTGCCTGGCGGGTCCACTCGCCCCCCGCGGCTGCCCGTGGTCGCATTCCTCGGTTACGACGGTTCATGGTATTGCACCGCCTCCTTGGACGACTATCAAGCCTTCGTACAATGTAATTGTTTTCGGATTCTTTCGTGTTATGATAACTCCTGTATTATACTGCGTGATGGCCGGCCCTCTGTCGAGATCGTTAGTCTAGTCTTTACTCTATGTCTTCTTTGGGTTTCCTTCTCATGGGTTCCCCTTGTTTGTGTTTCCATTCTCTTGTATTGGTTACACCCTACGCTCTTTGTTTTGCTGTTCAGGCAGCGATCTTATTTGTCAGGGGGTAGGAGTTCATAGCAAGTGGTTTTCCTGTTGTTTCCTACTTGTAGGGTATTGGGGATTTACTTTGTCCTCCGCTTCAGCCAGCCGATGTTGTTTTTCTCTCTTGTCTGCGAGATCGTGCGGTTGGGCCCATACCAGAGGGTCTTGGGATGATGGCTTTTTCCACTGGCACCAGGTTCGATCGTGGGGTTTTTATCGGCCATATCTGAAGATGCATGCAGTTTTTGTACCTCGGTAGTTGTAAAACAAATATATTTGATATAAAAACAAAAGGGAAAAAAAATAAATAAAAACCGATAAGTAGTTAGTCACGAACGATCTCCTCTCCACCTCCGGCGATTGAAATATCAACACCATGAAATATCATCGTCAACTGCACCCCCTCCCTCTCACCTCCTCTGATGGTCTTGCTGCCTAGGAGGGTGACGACACTACCTTCTTCCTCCTTGATTATGGCCTCGCCTTGAGAAAGCGTTGTCCTAGAACTTGTTTCAAGGTTCTGCTCACCCCCCCCCGCGTCCCACGGTCGCAATCCTCACTTAGCGATCGCTCCGGTGGGCTTTACTCCTTTGTACGTTTACGGTCGGCGTTACGGTGTCCGGACATTGGTAAAAGTACGCCCTTGGTTCTGTGGCCTCCCCCTCGCTGGGGAAAGCTTCGGTCAGTAACTTCGCGGTACTCGCTATGGACCTTTCGGTCCGAAATCACTCCCTCATAGCCTGTTTGTCGGTTGTTTCTAGCGAGTTGTTTGCCATCCACCCCCTCTCCTCATCCTCTCGTTTCGTCCCGTGGCCCGGTTACAGTCACCCCCTTGTTCCTCCCTCGCCTTCGCTTACACGGTCGGCTTGGATAATTCTCTTGGCTGGCACCCCTTCTCCCTGGTGACTCCACTCGCCTGCCGAGACTGCGCGTGGTCGCATTCCTCGGTTACGACTGTTCATGGCATTGCACCACCTCCTTGAACGACCCTAAAGCCTTGGACGATGTCATTGTCCTACCGGTCTCTTTCCTGTTATGAATGATCCCGGATTATGATGGGTGATGGCCGGCCCCCTTTTGAGTTCGTTATCGTTGTGTTTCCTCTATGTCTGGTTTCGGTTTTCTTCCCATAGGTTCCCCTTGTTTGTGTTTCCTTTCCTTTGTATTGGTTACACCTTTCGCTGCTTCCTTTGCTGCGCATGCAGTGTTCTTATTGTCAGGGGGTAGGAGTTTATGGCAAGTGGTTTTCCTGTTGGTTCCTGCTTGTGTGGTTTTGGGGATTTACTTGGTCGTCCGTTTCGGCCAGCAGATGTTGTATTTCTCTCTTGTCTGCGAGATCCTCCTGTTGGGCCCATACCAGAGGGTCTTTGGATGATGGCTTTTTCCACTGGTGCCAGGTTGGATCAGGGTTTTTTCTTGGACATATCTGAAGATGCATGCCTGTTTTGTACCCTGTAGTTGTAAACAAATGCAAGTTGATATAAAACAAAAAAAACAAAAAGACAAAAAAACCGACCAGTAGTTAGTTCCTCACGCAACCATTAAGGACTTTCTTATACTATCAATTCAAGGTATCTTTACCCTCACGATTCCTGGCGAATGAAGAGAAGTGTCTCTTAGCCAGTTCTTGACTACACGATAGAAGCAAGTGTGTTCGGCTATCAAAGTAGGGTACAAGAATCTCGAAGTTGTTACCGGTTGTAAGTATAGCCCGGAGGGAAGGATCCTTACATTTGGTTGTGTCATGTCGCAGCATCTAACAAACAGACAAGATGACGGACCAAGAAGAGGACCCACTAGCAGAGCCCGTATTCGACACAGAGACATTAGGAGAAGCCCTTCAACAATCAGTTGGAACATCAAGGGCAGGAAGCCCGGTATCACGAGAACCAGGGTCCCCAGAAGCATCGGAAGGAACAGCATCACCAGCTATTACACAAAGAAAGACAATGTTAGCACCAGCACCAGCTTCACAAGGCAGCCCGAGCAACCCCCCAGCAGGGGGCTCTACGCCGGCAATCCGATTGGCAGGATTCACGGAAGACCAACCACGACAAATACTACACTTGGCTCGCGGCGGGGAACCTTGGAGACTGAAAATCAAGCCACCACCGGAGTTCAAATCAGAACGAACGGCACTACGAACCTTCATAGCACAAAGCAACTTGTACTACGAAGCAACAAACATCACTACGGACGTAGAAAAAGTGACATACGCAAAGTCACTTCTCCGAGATGGAGCAGCAAAGTGGATGACCCCATATGCGGAAGTAAGGAAAACCAAGAACTGAGAGACCGGGAGCTGGTTTCTGGACTCCCTCCGAAGGCAGTTCAGAGATGTCGATGCGCTAAACAAGGCAAGGACCAAAATCGAGGAAAATGACTCAGGGGAAACGAAACATAACCGAAAACAGAAATGAATTCCGGTTAACAGCAGACGAACATGATTACGACGATCAAATAATGCAACCAATATTCCACAAAGGAATCAATCGTACCCTGAAAGACAAGTGGGACAAGACAATTACGAAACAGACGACATCAAAGACCTTGCGAACGGGGCTATCCGAAAAGAAAATCGATCAAATTCGTCAGCCATATACAGCAGTGAAGCACATCGAACCGCACTCTTGAAGTACCAAGAAACCAGGATGGCACATTCAGGCCACCCATCAACGACCAAAGAGGGGATCCAATGGACCTCGATGCGACATCAAGGCAGCCTAATTGGAGGCTACCCAATAACGAGTTCAGAAGAAGACTCAGAGAGCAGCTATCCCTCAAATGCGGAAAACCAAATCACCGAGCAAAAGATTGCAACAATACAAGGGACGGACGAGACTATACTAGTCAGCAATGAAACGGAAAACGTCAATGACGACCACAATGGGGAACCAGACCCAAGATCAGGGAAATGGAGGTGGAGAAGGAGCCCCAGCAGTCGGGAAACGAAGAAAGTCCGCAGTAAGAGATGGTCTGAGGGGCAGACCCGAACGGAAACCCATCATTTTGCCAAATTACTAGGCAGCACTTAACTATATGGAAACACAGGGAAACGAAAACGATCACATTTTGGTGAAGGTCAGACTTGACGGAAAAACGGAAAAAGTCACGATCACCGCAATGATCGACTCGGGAGCAACAGAAGCCATTATCGACCAGGGGATATGGGAGAAGCATAGGGTCCCGACAACACGAGCTCAGAAACCGAGAGAAATTTACATAGCAGATGGGAAGCCAAGAAGCATGAGGCCAGTCACGCATGTTGTGAAAGTATCTATGGACATCAATCAGTATAGGGAATTAGCAACTCTCTAAGTGGCGAATTTGCAAAACCAGGAGGTCATCTGGGGAATGTCTTGGTTATGAACGCATAATCTGACTATCAATTGGAACGATTAGAAGATTACTTTCAACCGCGAACAATGCATAACATGGTGTTTGAACAGTCCACCTGTTGCGCATGCTGTACCGGAAGCAGAAGGCTTGGAAGGAAACTTGATTACCAAGTTATCTGAAATTCAGGCCAGCATTGACAGGCGTGTCAAGGTCAAACGATTGACCAACGAAGCGAGAATGCCTAAGAAGGGATGGGTTAAGGCAGCAGGAAGCGACCTGTACGCAATTGAGACTATCTGCAGACCAGCCCAGGGGCAGGTAATGATCGGAACTGGAATAGCCATTGGGCTACCTGACAACACTTACGGACAAATAGCTCCACCTAGTGGTCTCGCAGTCAAGCATAGACTCAGCACCAATGCGGGAGTTATAGATGCCGATTACACAGGTGAAGTGAGGGTAGTAATAGTCAACCAAGGAAGTACCAAGTACACGGTACGAAAAGGAGATCGAATCGCAGAGTTGATTATCGAAAGATTAATAACGGAGAGCTATATGAAGTAGCTTCACTGGACAAAATCGCGAGAAGCGACCAGGGATACGGCAGTACAGAAACCAAGGAAGGCATTGGTCAGAGAACTAGTGCGTCAAAACCAAAGATCGTGATAAACAAAATCTCGGCTAAAGCATACGGCCACTTATACCGATGAGGAGAAACCACCGGAATCATCAAAAGAAGCTGGATCGAAAACGAGATGAGACTGGAAGCAGTCAACATCAGCACAGATTTGGCTATCAGGAACAAAGAAGCCAACGAACAGAAGGAACTTGAAGAAATAGTTCCGAAGGAATACCATTATCTAATAAACCTCGTTTGAAAAAGAAGAACAAACTGGACTACCGCCTCACCGACCAGGAGTTGACCTGGAAATCAACCTAAAAGACGGCGAGAAAGTCCCAACGAAGAAGCTATATCTATTATGGGCGGACGAAATGGACCAATTACGACGATATATCAATCAGAACCTAGGAAAAGGATGGATACGAGAAGTATGGACGGACTTAGTGTCACCCATACTCTTTGTAAAAAAGAAGGACTCAAAGCTTCGTCTATGCATGTATTACCGAGGACTTAACGAAGTCACTAAAAAAGACCGGTATCCACTGCCACTTATCAGCGAGGCACTGGACCGGCTGAACACCGCCAAATACTTCACCAAACTCGATATCATGGACGCCTACTACAACGTTAGAATCAAGGAAAGCGATGAATGGAAAACGACTTTCTGAAGCAAATTGGAAACATACAAATACCTGGTAATGCCTTTTCGGCTAACCAATGCACCTGCGGCCTTCCAAAGGTGGATCAACAATACAGTGCGGAGAGTTATCGACATCTGCTGCATAGTATACCTGGACGATGTCCTAATATACTCGGACACATTGGAGTAACACTGAAAGGATGTCACCAACATTTTGGCAGACATATACGAATCAGGAATCAAGGTCTAACCTACAAAATTCGAATTCCACAAGAAAGAACTGGAATATCTTGGATTTATTATCAACGAAGACGCATCAAGACGGATCCCATCAAAACAAAAGCAATATCGGAATAGACTGCACCAACAAAGGTTAAGGAAGTGCAATGCTTCCTCGGCTTTTGCAACTTCTATCAGCGTTTTATAGAAGGGTTTAGCAGAACAAGCAAACCTCTCTACCGGCTTACTGTGAAACCCGTCAAATGGGAATAGGGAGATGCCGAACTAGCAGCATTTGAAGAATTTCAAAGGAAACTCAGCCCGTCACCGTTCATAGTCAACTACGATCCCGAATGACCAACAATGATCAAAACAGACGGATCGAAATATGTCTGTTCAGGGATATTATCACAACAAGGAGCGGATGGAAGATGGAGACCAGTCGCATTTTGATCAAAAGAGATGAAAGGGGTAGCACGCGGGCAATGCCAATGGAAGGACGAATACCTATGGTACTAAGGAAAGATATGGATACCAGAAGATGAAGGGTTGAGGACCATCCTTATCTACAACCACCGCGATGTCCCCCAAGCAGGACAGGAAGGAACGGCGAAAACTACAGAACTAATATGCCGCAAATACTATTGGCCAATTATGAGGGAAACGATCAAACGATATATCAAACCTTGCGATACATGTCAACGAACCAAAGTGGTCCGACACTCGCCCTATGGACAACTACAACCAAGCGAGGCAGCTGATCGACCATGGAAGTCAATAGCTATAGACTTCATTACAGATGTGCCGATATCGAACGACTTTGACACCATTTTGGTAGTTATTGATCGCCTGACCAAAATAAGTCATTTTATACCCGGTCGAAAGGATCTAGACTCGGGGCAGTTTGCAAATCTATTTCTATGAGAAATAGTTCGACTATATGGAATCCCAAGAGATATCATCACGGATCCAGGCACAATATTCATATCACAACTGTGGAAGGACACCATAATGAAAATGGGAATTCAACGACGACTTAGCACGGCATTTCATCCGCAGACGGATGGACAAACAGAACGGACCAATGCCATATTGGAACAATACCTCCGAGCGTACATCAATTACCAACAAGACGATTGGTATGAGGAATTATCGCTGGCGGAATTTGAATACAACAACGGATATGAGGAAACGATTAAAACCACACAATTCTATGCAAACTACGGAATCAACCCCGAATACGAAACAATCGGTCATCTGATACAGATGAAGAAAAGATCTACAGAGGATATGTGGGAATTACATGACACACTACGAAGCGAGATGGTGGCAGCACAATTACGACAAAAACAATATTACGATCAACACTGAAAACCCGATCCGAATCTCAAATCATGAGACAAAGTCTGGTTGTTGCCACGCAATATCAAGACCACGAGGCGATCGAAAAAATTGGATTACAAGAAAAGCGGACCATTCAAGATAGTGGCAAAGCTTGGCAGCAGTGCTTATAAGCTGGCTCGCCGCTCTCGATGAAGATAGACGACACATTCCACATCTCACTTCTCGAACAATACCAAGACAACAGATTCCCCTCACAAATTCAAACTCCCCCTCCGCCTATTGAGATTGATGGAGAAAACGAATATCAACTTGAAGAAATCATCGACTCTCGCGTACATCCAAATCACTTGCAATATCGAGCCAAGTGGACGGGATATTCACCTGAATACGACAAAACCTGGTTTCCCACAGAAAACTTGGAAAATGCTGAGCTTGCAGTTCAACTATTCCGCTCCAGCTACCCAAGAAAGCCAAGAATGGGTACAAGTGGAATTCCCGCAACCGATCGCCGCACCCCTCAAGGCAGATAAAGGATCGGGCGATTACTGCAATCGCAGCTTTGGCCCATTACTGCCTACTGGCTCACTAAATTTCTGGACCACCAGAATCGGAGCTGGATGCAAACCAGCTAGAGGCAAAGCGGATAATGGAACGGAACAAGTATCTCAGCCTATCTGGACAGGCGGTTATGACGATCAATGTCAAGTCCACATCAGCGAGAAAATAGGGAATTGGTTCCCTAAAGAACCCAGAAGACATAGTGTGGACAGGACGACATCCTATGAGATGCCATACGCGTCAGAAGCAACTACTCCTCCTTATCCTCCATCAGAACCAGTGAATACTGGGCGGAAGGACGCCGAGATATACACCTGGGACTTATGCTACAGGCACAATTGTCAAGTCTATAAAATAGACAAGACCTAAGTGGGATATTACCCTCAACCAAGGGGGGCTCAGGGACTGCGAAGCAGGAAGAATATGGGAACAAGGGATAGGATGAATGCCGTGAGGACCCGGCTGGAGAGAGAGAGGTGCAAGAAAGAGGAGGAAGAGAGAAAGGAAAAGGAAGAAACCGTTCCCGACGCCGATAGCCTACACAGGCAACTCGATGGACTACTACGATGAAACGAACACCTAGAAAACATGATATGACTACAAGACGAAACAATCTATAATCAGCAAAAAACCATTATGAACAAAACAAGGTCCCTTGAGGTCGGAAACGCGATGTTAGGAATGATGAGGACATCGTGGAAGAACGAGGAAAGCATCAACAGACGGTTGAAAAGAGAACTCAGGCGTCTCAGAAACCAGTTGATGGAACTTGGGAAGTAAGCATCGAGGGACCAATGCTAGAGGAGAAGGGAGCTAATGTCACAAACCTGACTAAGGGAGGAACATGGTTTCACATGACTCATGGTTATGAGTCATAGGTTTGTGATTTGTTTCACGTGACTCGCCCTTGCGATGTTATCGTTATTATCTTATTGGTTGATGTTTTCACATGACGCACAATTGTGGTCATATGATGTATGACTTTCGCACATGACTCACATTATCAGTCATGGGTTTTACTCATGTGACGCAAGTTGCGCACATGACTTGTTAGTTGGATTATGATTGGTTTAGGTATGTTGCGCAGCGGACTTGTTAGAAGTCAGCTGATCGATTTCGCACATGACTCGCTACAAGTTATGAGGTCAGGTGACTCAGGGGTATCAGTCACCAGGGTTAGGGTTCTGGGAAGAACGCCTATATCAAGAGGCCGTGACCGACGAGTAGTTAGTCACGAACGATCTCCTCTCCACCTCCGGCAATTGAAATCTCCACACCATGAGAAATCATCGTCAACTTTACCCGCTCCCTCTCCCCTCCTGTGATGGGCTCGCTGCCTAGGGGGGTGACAACACTACCTTCTTCCTCTTTTACTATGGCCTCGCCTTGAGAAAGCGTTGTCCTAGAAGTTGATTGGAGGCTCTTCTCGCCCACACTCCCGTCACACGGTCGCAAGCCTCGCTTAGCGAGCGCCCCGGTCGGCTTTACCTCTTTCTACGTTTGCGGTCGGCGTTACGGTGTCTGGACCTTGGTGAAAGTACGCCCTTGGTTCTATGGCTTGTCACTCGCTGGGGAAAGCTTCGGTCAGTAACTTCGTGGTACTCGCTATCGTCCTCTCGGTCCAAAATCTCTCGAGCATGGCCTGTTTGTCGGTTGTTTCTAGCGAGTTGTTTGCCTTGCACCCCCTCCTCTCGCCCCATTGTCTCGTCCCATGGCCCGGTTACAGCCACCCCCTTGTCCCTCCCTCGCCCTCGCTTACACGGTCAGCTTGCATCATTCTTTCAGCTGGCATCCTCTCTGCCTGCTGGCTCCACTCGCCCCCCGCGGCAGCCCGTGGTCGCATTCCTCAGTTTCAACTGTTCATAGTATTGCACCGCCTCCTTGGACGACTTTAAAGCCTTGGTACGATGTAATTGTTTTCGGTTTCTTTCGTGTTATGATTGCTCCTGTGTTATACTGGGTGATGACCGGCCCCCTTTCGAGATCGTTAGTGTTGTGTTTACTCTATGTCTTGTTTGGGTTTTCTTCTCATGGGTTCCCCTTGTTTGTGTTTTCCTTCATTTTGTATGGGCTACACCTTTCGCTGATTGTTGTGCTGCTTAGGCAGGGTTTTGATTTTTTGGGGGTAGGAGTTTATCGCAAGTGGTTTTCCTGTGGTTTCCTGCTTGTAGGGTTTGGGGAATTTACTTTGTCGTCCGCTTCACCCAGCCGATGTTGTTTTTCTCTATTGTCGGCGAGATCGTGCGGTTGGGCCCACACCAGAGGGTCTTGGGATGATGGCTTTTTCCGCTGGTGCCAGGCAGGATCGTGAGGTTGTTTTCTGCCATATCTGATGATGCATGTAGTTTTTGTACCTCGGTAGTTTTAAACAAATATACTTGATATAAAAAAAAAAAAATGAAAAAAAAAAAATCCGAGAGTAGTTAGTTCCTCACGCAACCATCTCACTACTTTCTTATACTATCAATTCAAGTTACCTGTACTATCACGATTCCTGGCGAATATAGAGCAGTGTCTCTTAGCAAGTTCTTGACTACAAGATAGGAGCAACTGTGTTCGCCTATCAAAGTAGTGTACAAGAATCTCGAAGTTGTTACCTGCTGCAAGTATCGCCCTGAGGGAAGGATCGTTACACCTTGTTCCACATCTTCCTGCTCACTATGCCTTGTCCCCTCTTCCACTTGGTCTATTCCTTCAAGGCTCAGTGAGAGGCCTCGCGATGGAGTAATACTCACTGTCCTGTCCAACGATAGTCCCCCGGTCACCTCCTGTGAACCAGCTGGACTCGGCGGATCAGAATCCAGAAATCTGAGCACACGGGTAGCTGACGTCTGGCGGAAATCAAAGGATATGTCACTCTCCTTGAATTGTTTTGATTATCCTGCTGCCCCACTAATGTTCCAATGAGTAGGCTGCTGGGACTTTGAATTCGGTGTGCTGCCCATCGCGTAGCCTCCCTGGATGGCTGACTCAGCAGCTCGGCAGCTCTCGCTGCTCTATTGTTGTAAGTATGACTTTGCTGCACTGCCCGTCGCCTAGCCTGGCTGGATGCCTGATTCTGCAGCTCGGCGGCTACAGCTTCCCAATCGTCCGTATACCTCTCAAGCCAATCTTGTTGCACGCCGTGCTCCTTCTCCATATTTGCCCGGATGGTCCCACGAATATTGTCCAGAATCATCGCCTGTACCCACTCTGGGCAATTGGCCCACATCTGAGTCTGCAGGGCAAAAAGGTCTTTAGTGATTCTGATCATGTTAGCGTCCTGGCGAAAACGAGCTGGGTTCGGGATCGGGCTGACCTCCTACCGCGTCAGGCTTGACCTCGCACGATTCCTTATATAGTCCTCTTTGCCATGCTCGTAGGGTATGACATAGGATTGCACAAGTTAAGCAAATCATTGTGTCGTTGATACACCCAAGAAAATCGGGTTCAACAATCCCCCGCATTTTCTTGGCTCTAAAGTACTTACCCCATATGGCCGCGGGAATCTGGAGAGCTCGGAATCGAATGGTCAATTTCTAGGACGAGTTTAATACTAATCAGTTATTAGAAGAATCCTCTTGAACTAGCACACACTAACCTCATATCCGTTTGGGGAGCACATGAATTTATCCGTTTCCAGTAGGTAGTCCACCCTGAGCGCAACCGCCCTGGGATCTTCCCAGAGATCATATAATTTTCCGATCTCATCTTTTACGGGGGAAACAAACTGGGATCTTACCCCTGAGTGTCAATTGCGTATCTTTAATCATTGGTACTACACCCGACGTCGGCAGGGCCGTCTTCCATGTGTTTCTGTGTCCACTTACTATTTTTATGATTTGCTCCAATGCTTCCATATTTCCTTCATCGGGTATATGATTGAGCGCCTGAAGCCAAGCACAGTGTACCTGAGACTTCAAAGTAACTGGGCCTGGGAGTGGGTCATCAAAGACGGTGTACCAGAGAATGAGCGCCTTGGCCCCCGTTACTACAGCTGCCTCTACGCCTCTCGCTGTGTTCCGCCATGACGGAGTACTCTGCCACAAGTCCTCACAGTGTGGCGTACTCAAAATTGGAACTCCCGATGCAGAGGTACTGTGAGTGTCCATTAGGGATGAATATCGCGCTAGGCTGGACAATGGGAGTGCTGGCGGAGTATATGCACTACCGGGCATCATATGTCCTCGAAGTGCTGGCGGCCGCCTATGGTGTACTGTCTTCTGTAACCCAGAGGTGGTCGAAACTCGCACAGTCGACACCTGTTTGGTTGTTTGTCCGCCCGCCGCTCGTGAACGATGATGCAGCCCTGCTTCAGTAGCATCTGGAATATAATTGTCTTCCCGTCTGGCTTAGTATCTGATTCAGTCTGATGCGATCGGCGGGAGTTTTGGTACTCATCACTGCTGTCATCACTTTGACGACCTGTTTCCGATAGTACTTGTACGTCAGGTTGCGCCGCAATAGGGTATAGGTCATGCTCTGAATGGTCCTTCTTTGGGGGCGCTTTGGTGGTCTTGCGAGTTCTCCAGTTACGTTTGGTGGTATAGGGTGCAAATGCGAAGGCTGCCCATTTGGCAGTGTGCTCTGCGAATTGGTTGATTGGTTTTGTTGCAGTCCCGACCTTGATCTCGCTGATCGTACCCCATCAGATACGACTTTGCGTCTATCCCCGTTCAGATTTCCCACTCCGGTAGTTGGCTGGCTGCGTGAATTGGCTTGCAGTTTTCTATACATGGTGGAATTCTGAATGGTTGATCCACGTTAGGCAAAACAGGAATTATGACATAGAACAAGGGAATGTATCTTGCTTGTCATTAAGATGAGGATTCTGTGGCTATGTTCAAAGGACGCGTTGGGTCTTATACACTAGGACTTAGGGGGGGTTGGCAGAATCACAGACTATCACTTGTTAATGAAAGAAGATATTTGCCTTTAGAAAGGGGTTTTCAGCTTGTTCAACATTATGATCATAATCTCGACCTCCTCAGGTATCATGATCGTCCTGACTCAGGTTGAAAAGGTTGGATGAAATGGGTGTCGCTAGTGCAGGAGGCTAAGTAAAATCTATCCACAACGAGTATCAGTTAGCGACACTAATTCTAGCAAGACACTCGCCACGCCTAAAACGGATCAGGATTATCAAACCTCATCTCCCAATGTCCAATCAAGACCACTGAATGTATGAAAATCAGTATTCACGGCGTGCTCCTGTGTTTGACAAGTTTAGTCCGCCGAGGCCCAGTTAAGAACAGAATGCGCGGCCTGACTGATCCAGCAAAACAATTCTCTGATATTAACGCAAGGAGGCCTAAGGACTACAGCTAACCTTACAGGATACGAGAAGCTGAAGCAAGTGCGCCCAATAATATATTTACTATCACATACTAGCTAACCAATCATAAACTAAACTATTCCAACTAAAGCAAAATAAGATCTAGAGTAAGATACTATAGTTTGGGAAAAAAGAAAGAAAAAACAAATGCTCGAGAAGCTAGGAGATCGCAAATTATTTTTGTCCAGCCCCGTGTCTTCTTCAACGGCGCAATTGGGGCGATGGCGATTGGGTGTTGTTTGGGGAACTACGAAAACTAGGCGTTGAAGAAGCCCTGGGGGCCGGGGGGCATCACGGGAGGTGCTTGTTCTGTCGGGGCTGGGGGAGTGGCGGGCGGCTCTTTGTTGGTGCGAGCTGCTTGTTCTATGCCTCTCACTGGTGTTGTGTAAGCCTGCGCATCAATCAGAGCAACGGCGGGGGAGGCTGGACGTTCGTCGCTGATATCAGGTAGGCTAGAAGCAAGAGAGTCTTGGGTACCATCAAGTCCCAAACCCAGCACAGCTGCCGGGCCGGCATCTGTTAAGTAGTCTGCCATTCAGGGCATGTCCTGTAGAATCTTCAGTACCACTTGAAGTTTCGTTTGCATAGTTGGCACAGAAGGAATAGAGCTCAGGACCTCCTCTATTTCTCGTGGGGCAGCCCTCCGTCGTGTTGAGGGGCCCGGTACTCCCGGTTCCTCGTCCTACATCGTCAATTAGCTATCTTGTTTAGATCTTCATGTTAACTGACACCACGCTAGGTGTTGATACCTACCTTGTCCAAAACAATTGTCCCCCCCGCAGGAGGTGCCTGCGGTTCCTCCTCACGTTCGGCCTCTAGCCCTTCCTCCTCCTCCTCCCGGTCGGGCTCTAGCCATTCCCCCTCCTCGTCCTCGTCCTCCTCCTCATCCTTATCCTCATCCTCATCCGCTTGCGTGGCCCACACGGTATCTTCCCAAACCTTGGGATTGCGAAATGTGTATCTCCTATCGGCAGGCTCGGGCGTCTGGACTGCATCCTCTCAATTATCCCGACGTGACTCGACAACTCACCGATTGAGGAGATCTTGGCCATGGTTGTCAAGGAGTCACGCTAGAATGTCATTATTGGTATGGAGAAATATGAGCTGTCGCAGGGGTGGTGGTGTTAGGGGTTCTTGATGTAGCCTGAGGGCACCCTCATCAGTCGCCCCGATGAGATATCTTGGGTATCCGATTTCGTCCTCCACACGCTGCCGGCTAACCACCTCGATCAGATTTTTCATGCTCGGCGTTGCTAAAGACCCCATGTGATTCCCGGGTCTGAGTCGCTAGTAAATCAGTGATCGTCGAAGAACCTGTGTCCCGCATCTGGGGCACCCGTTTAGCGAACAATATGGATTCTGACTGTCCGTGGGCAATAAGTAGAAGATTGAGACTCTGTCAAAATAAGTTAGGGCGAGGGTGGTGAGAGATAGATGGGAATGAACACTTACTCAGAGATTCTGCATGGTCTCTACCACCGGGGCGTGCCGCGTTTTTGACGCAGGTTGGACGTGTCGAGTTTCCTAGCCAAGTCTTTAACTAGCATCCTCAGGCGACTGGTGAGTTCCCTGACGTCATCTGGGTGGTGCTTTTTTTTAAGCTGTGTGACGCGAGCTTTCACGGGCGGAAGGGCATGAGCCAAGACAGCGATTGCATCCACTTGGGTGTCTGTCAAGTGGCCGGGGTCTAGGTTGTGGGCTATCATATAGGCCTTGAGCTGCTCACGCCAATTTGGGTAGGCATGTGATGCCAAGATCGAAGAACCCACACCACTCTTTTGCATACGCAATGTCACCATACAGAACCCTAATTTCTGCTCGATTGTTAGCGTAACAGATTCTGATAACTTGGTGCTGGTTTCTTTTGAGCAAACCAGTGCTTGAGTCTTCAACTGCTGGCTCGTAGTGCGTGCGCTCCGCCATGTTTCTGTTTACAAAAAGGTTTGTTGTGAGCGCCATATCCCCCAACTGTGCATCTGGTCCTTTCCGTGATTACTTACGCTCTCTCCTCAGCCTGCCGACGGGGGACTATGCGCGGCAGAGCCTTTCTTCGTATTCCCCTTGCGGCGTCAATCTTCTATGGCTGCACAGCGGGAGGTCGAAGACGAATGGAAACATAAAAATGGCTCACGAATATATAGAGGTACTTTACTTACCTTCCCTTCTGTAGCTACTATTGCCGTGAGCCCGGAGGTGCCAAGGCGACGTGTGCGATCCTGAGATCGAATAGAACTCAAACAAGCAAAAGAAAAGAAAAATTAAGTCTGTTAATATGTCAGCTGAGAGACGAGGATATTGGACGGAGGTTGACGGAGGTAGGTCCGAATCTGGCGCTAGAGGTGAGGGCGTGGTAGAAGGACGAAGAGGAAGGTATGGAGAGTAGCAACCCAAAAGCGGAAGGAGGGGCTTTGGTTTTTTGTTTTTTTTTTATATCAACTTGCATTTGTTTTACAACTACTGGGTACAAAACAGGCATGCATTATCAGATATGGCCAAGAAAAAACCCCAATCCAACCTGGCGCCAGTGGAAAAAGCCATCATCCCAAGACCCTCTGGTGTGGGCCCAACCGCACTATCTCGCAGACAAGAGAGAAAAACAAGATCCGCTGGCTGAAGCGGACGACCGAGTAAATCTCCAAAACCCTACAAGCAGGAAACAACAGGAAAACCACTTGCTATAAACTCCTACCCCCTGACAATAAGAACACTGCATACGCAGCAAAGCAAGGAGCGAAAGGTGTAACCAATACAAACGAAAGGAAACACAAACAAGGGGAACCCATGAGAAGAAAACTCAAACAAGACATAGAGTAAACACTACACTATCAATCTCGGAAGGGGGCCGGCCATCACCCATCATAATACAGGAGCAATGATAACCCGAACGAGACCGGTAGGACAATTACATAGTCCAAGGCTTTAAACTCTTTCAAGCAGGTGGTGCAATACCATGAACAGTCGTAACTGAGGAATGCGACAACGGGCAGCCGCGGGGGGCGAGTGGAGCCACCAGGCAGAGAGGATACCAGCCGAAAAGAATGATCCAAGCCGACCGTGTAAGCGAAGGCGAGGGAGGCACAAGGGGGTGGCTGTACCCGGGCCACGGGAGGAGACTATAGGACGAGGAGAGGGGGTTGAAGGCAATCAACTCTCTAGAGACAACCGACAAACAGGCCATACTCGATTGATTTCGGACTGAGAGGACGATAGCGAGAACCGCGAAGTTACTGACCGAAGCTTTCCCCAGCGAGTGACAAGCCATAGAACCAATGGCGTACTTTCACCAAGGTCCGGACAGTGTAACATTGACCGTAAACGTAAAAAGGAGTAAAGCCGACCGGGACGATAGCTAGGCGAGGCTTGCGACCGTTGACGAGGGGGTGGGTGAGAAGAGCCTTCAAACAACTTCTAGGACAACGCTTTCTCAAGGCAATGCCCTAATAAAAGAGGAAGAAGGTAGTGTCGTCACCCTCCTAGGCAGCAAGTCCATCACAGGAGAGGAGAGTGAGGGGGTGGAGTTGACCATGATATTTCCTGGTGTTGAAATTTCAATCGCCGGAGGTGTAGAGGAGATCGTTCCTAAGCGGAAGGAGGGGCAGGAGGGGTCCTTATATACACCTCGTCGAAGCTGAATTTACATTTTCTGAGTGTTAGCCTTAGCGGCGTGTACCGTACAAGCAAAGAGTACGAAGGAGTGTGTACAACGACGTCATACGCTGAAGTGGGATTCTGGTATACTGGGCGAGATGAAGTAGCGATATAGTGGATCCATGAATTGAAACTGATCAAGACACAGAACATAGACAATTAAATGATCGTGAACAGTTCTGAGTCACAATTGGGATATCAACGACGGCTGATGAAATAAGGCTTTAAGCCTCACAAGGATACAACGTGATGGTCTCATGGCGTCTGCCAAGACCCCATCGACATCAAATATTGAATCCATTAAAGAGCCCAACTACCACTCACGTTATTGCTAAGGTGAGCGAACCCAGATGAACGTGAACTTATCAGATGACGACAGGCTATCCGAAATCTATTTGAACACTATAAGAACACTAATCCTAAACCATGTCACTAATACACTATAGTACGTCTAGGTATACTCTGCCAACGATAGAGGCGCCATCAAATCCATCACACTCTCGGAGGCAATACTCGAATGAAATATCTTGGGATTACGCTCCTGACTCTACTTGTCATCAAAGGACGCACTCTGCTTCCGTACCTCCTCGCTTTCCAAATATCCCTAGCCATGGAAGCCAAACGAAATCTCTTGAACTTATGGTCATCACAACTTTCATCGTTGAACAGACCCCTGCCCTTCAGTCTCTTGTCACCTTGAGCAGGACGCCGACCCAATTTCACCTACTGTTCTATATTCAACAAGCTCGACGATTTGAGGGCCAGGGGTATGCATTTCGCGGGGGATTCCCTTCTCTCTTCAACCAGGGATGGCAACATCCCAACCCTACGCTCGCGGCCATCCCCGGCGCCATACCCATTTAATAACACGCCGAATAATGCTACAAGTAAAGTGCCAGGATTATCTCCCTCTGGCGGTTCACCTGCTTCATTAGCCAGCCCGGGATCAGCTCTAGCCTCTGGTTGTTGTGCGCCGCCATGCAATTGGGCTCCAGCTACAGCTTCACGAGACCAATTGGTGGCGGCACCTGACACAAGATAGGGGTGCCCCCTCAACGGCGGTGTGGGTTTCCAACTGATGTTATTTGGATGATGATAATAGATCAATACATGCAGCGGGTCTTCAAGAACTGGATTTGACATGAGCTAGGCCCTTACCGCTTCATCGTCATTGATCAAGACATAATTGATCCTAGAGCACGGGGTGTTGGGATAGTCTCGTAGGAGTCGGCGTCCTTCGCTGGTCACGCCAAGTATGTACCGAATCGTGTTATGCAGTATAGATGTCGTAATCATGGCTTACAGTCCACGGATGTTATTGGAATCCAACTCTGCAAAACGTACCCTGTTGACAGGGCGCCAATTTAGCCGGCGATATTTCGGGTAGTCTGCGGTGCGATCAGCCGTGTGGCTGATCCAAGTAATACGCACTGCACATGGCCGTCCATGTACAGCGCTCCAATCTATAACTCCTTAGTCAGTAAGTGAAAAACCCGAAATGGCCGATTATTTTCCAAAGGGCTCAACTAGGGGCGCCTGGCGATTTACAGGGATATTAGGTGTTATCGGTGGCGGCGCAGGGCTGTTTTGTGAGCTGTTTGCTGGGTAGTTTGCGGGGCTGTTATGTGGGCTGTTTGCTGGGCTGTTTGCGGGGTTGCCACCCGAGCTGCTGGCGGGGGTATCGAGTATGATTGGTGCTTGCCCCGAGCCAACCGCTGGGGGAGCGTTTTGTGGAGCAAGTAGTCCTTGTCTTTGCGCCAGAATGACACCTGCGACGAATTGTCTTTGCGCTTGTAGTTGGTTAACTGGCGGTTGAGGTTGTGCGGGTTAGCCTAGTCCTTGCGCCGGAAAGAAACCTGGAACGACTTGTCCTTGCGCTTGCGTTTAGTCAATCGGCGGTTGAGGTTGAGCAGGTACTCCTACTCCTTGCGCGGGAATAAAACCTCAAACGAGTTGTCCATTCGCATGCGGTTGGTCAATCTGCGGTTGAGGTTGAGCAGGTACACCTAGTCCTTGCACCGGAACGAGATCTGGAATGACTGATCCTTGCCCCGGAACGACCCCTGGGGTGATATCTGTAACCGGTACAGGTACCTGAGTTACTATGGTCTCGAGGATCGTTTGATACTCAGTATGTATTATGTTTTGGTTTCGAGTATCGTTTGATACTCAGTATGTTTTATGTTTGGTTTCGAGTATCGTTTGATACTCAGTATGTTTTACGTTTTGGTTTCGACTATCGTTTGATACTCAGTATGCTTTATGTTTGGTTTTGAGTATTGTTTGTTACTCAGTATGTTTTATGTTTAGTTTGGAGTATCATTTGATACTCATTATATGTTGGGTTAGATACCTAAGGAGTTTCAAGGCTACCACTTTCGGAGCCTTATTGTTATTTGTTAGCAAGGCAAAGGATTACCTGACAAGTGTATTTAAGACCTGCTTTTCTCCGGACTTAGAGAAGACAGACTTCGCCAGACCGAGTTTTCAATATACTTGGTTGAACAGTTACTTCTTCAGTTCACTTAGAGAATCTTTTGTATTCAGTTTGGTACACCAAACGCCTTCAATTAGGAACTACTTTTGTAGTTGCGATAGAGTAAGAAATTTCGTTACAACAACTTACTCTAAGCCTGCGGTACTTAGTCTGGTTAGCTACTGCCCTTTGGTATAGAGCTAGTATCGTTACCCAATCGAAATACGGAACCACCCCGTTGGGCCGTTAACTTATTTTAACTTGAACAAGTTATAAAGATTTCGCAATCTCAAGAGCCAAGTTGGGGCAAGGCCTCTAAGCGAGCAGGAAAAAGGAGACCGGCCAGAGATAGCCCAGGACGATTCATCAAAGCCTCAAAGGAACAGTTTACAATTGACGAAGCTGCCAGGTAGCTATTCAGCGACGAAGCTCAGCAAGTCCTAGTGGCATCATCAATGTAACTCGAGAAGACAAGAACACCAACCCCAGCCGGATTCCCGTAATCACCTACAAAGGCTACTCCAACACAAGCTGCAACAGGGAACGACCCTGACGATTCAGACAGCAGTAGCGATTCAGACAAGTAGTCAGAAGGCGCAGGTACTAGTAATAGACCAGCAAGTCCCACGCCTAGCCCAGCAAGAACCGCGAAGCTAAGCATCCAGGTACCAACACCAAAGAAGTTCAGAGGCGAAGGGGAGGACCTCAAGCCAGAAGCATTCGATAGATGATACAACTCCGTTCAACTCTACCTACGCCTTCATGGGGTATGACAGAGTGTTGAGGGATCAGGGAACTACTTTTTCCTATACACAGAAGGGCGTGCACAAGAAGCTGCATTCCAGGCTGCAGAACTATATGGCGAAGATATGACCAGGGACCTATTAATCACCTATCTGAGGGAAAGATTTCAATGATCAAAACAGGTAGACAACACCTATAGCGAGTTCCATGATATACGCCAAGTCAAGAAAGGCAAAGTACACGAAATCGCGACTGTTGCCTTAGATCTACTCATGCACAGATCACTATTACCCCCTAACACCATTAGCGACTATGCATTTATTCAACAACTATTCGCATGTATGCATTTCAAGCTACAACAAGATGTGGAATCTCGATACGAAGGCGATAAATCAATTCCCGAAATTATTGCCACTGCAGCAAGACTAGATGCTATCAACCGAAGGACGGGAGCTTATTGAAAAGACAAGAAGGAGAAGAAATACCACAACTACAGAGACCAGAAACAGGAGCGGAAACCAAAGAAAGGGTTCAACAAACAAACTAATCCCTCCAAGATTAAGGACCGAAAGGATAAAGGAGCCTGTTTCAACTGCGGCGGAAAAGGGCATATAGCTAAAGACTGCCCAAGCAAAAGCGATAAAGGAAAGACAAAGGTCAAGAAAGAAGCGTCCTCCAACTTAGCAGAACAAGAGGACGAATATAACGAAGTCTCTATCAACGCCCTTGAGATCGAAAGCTATGCATCAGCTAAAGCAACTCGACCTGCAACAATCAAAGCACAACATGCGCTGGAAGGTACCCTATTCATGAATGGAAAAGAAGCTAGAGTCCTGTTGATACAGGAACGATTGGCGCCAACCTGATAAGCGCAAATTTCGTCACTGGTTACAGTATTCCCAGTACGGAAATGGAAAAACCTACTAAATACAGATGGCTATGAAAGGATCCTGATCAGAAAGCCATAGGGAATGTATCGTTGACCTCTCAGTTGGAAGGCTCAGTGCCAAAGGCAACCAAATGATTGTTGGAAATCTAGCAAAATACGATGCTCTTATAGGAATGCCATTCCTCAAACAACACCAAGCTACAATCGAATGCGGCAAGTTAGCAATAGTGTTTCCCAAAAAAAAGTTAGGATTAACTGCACACCTACTAGCGGAAACATAAGAGCGGCCATAGTTAGTACCGAAACTATTATGGAACACCACCCAGAGGTATTCCAGGAAGTTATACCAGAAGAATTACCACCACTCAGAAAGATAAACCATCAGATCAGGCTCAAACCAGCAACGGAACAAAGGAGTTTACCAACCTATTGAATCCCGGAACGGTGAGAGGCAGACCTCGGAAAATGGATAGAAGAGAAAATAGAAAGCGGGATTATCGAACGAAAGGCAGTACATGGAGCAGCACCTAGGTTCGCTCAGGAAAAGAAGGATAAGATACGCATGAGGCCCCTGGTTGCCCTCACTGCAAGGAATGATATAACCATCAAGGACGATGAAACAATTCCAAATCAGAGGATGATCCTGAATTCACTAGCAAGAGCTTGATATCGAAGCAAGATAGACCTTAGCGATGCATATTTCCAAACAAGAGTGGAACCAAATGACGTGGATAAAAACGGATTCAAGTCACCCTTTGGTTGTTACGTCAGTAAGATTATGCTGCAAGGAGATATGAATGCTCAAGGAACATTCATGCCCATAATGGCAGACCTATTCGCCGACTACCTAGCAAAATTTGGGTGGGTTTATATTGACGATATACTCATATTTTTCGATACAGAGGAAGACCATCTAAAACACATATCAGAGGTTTGCGATAAGCTCAAGGAGGCGAAATTCTATGCAAGCAGGAAGAAAACGGATTTTTTCTGCACCAATATGGATGTGTTAGGACACATAATTGACGAAGAAGGTCTAAAGCCATCACCTGAGAAGATAACGAAAATTGAAGAATGGACTACACCTCAGAATAAAAAGCAACTGCAGGAATTCCTCGGTACTGTTAACTATATCACCCAATTCCTGCCCCACAAAGCAACGATAACTCCACCCCTCATGGCGCTTACTGGAACAGAAGAATTTGTGTGGATTGCAACACATGACCAAGCCAAGGAAAATGTTAAGCGAATGGTTGCACAAAACGAGGTTATGAAACCATTATACTATGAATCAGCATTACCAATATGGCTGATAACCGATGCTACATACATGGGAGTTGGAGCATGGGTAGGACAAGCGGAAACAGCTGAAACTGCAAGACCGGCAGCATTACAGAGTAGGAAATTCTCAAACGCACAGATCAATTATGTGACCACAGCTAAGGAAGCAATAGCGATTGTGGACGCAATCACAGCACTCCACCACCTCCTGGCAGAAAACAGGTTTACGATTGGGACAGACCATCAGCCCCTAATGCACCTCCAGACGAGCAAAACAACAACCAAGAAGCAGCTACGTTGGAGAGGATTCATAGGCCAATATGACACCGAAATAATATACCGGCCAGGGAAATGGAACTATTTAGCTGACGCTTTATCACGCCTCTATGTGAATGATAACCAATATCCTCATTACGCGAAAGACCCTACTCAAGAAGAACCAGAGTCCAATACTCTATTGCCCTCTGAAAACCAACCTATTGCCCTTTACACTGAATACCTATCGAGCAACATGTCTCGTTATGAGAAGCTTCCTGACCAATACATTCATAACCACGATAGCTGTGGTAGTGAATGCGATTTCAAAGACTATCGAGAGTACCCTCCCATTAATGATTGGGAAGATTATAGGAGTATCGGAAGCAACAGGAGCCAGGAAGAAATAGATCATTCAGCCATACACTGGTCTTTCTGCGATATACCAGCATATCCTCATCACGAAAAATTGAAATCACCCAACAAAACCTATAAGGGTTTCCCGCGGAGCAGCCCACCAGCTACTGCTCTCCCAATCGATAAGGATGAGGACATTGATACGGAACCTGACAAAATCATCTCTACTCGAGCCAGGCTGGACCTATCGAAAATACAAAAACCACTACATGAAGCCCTTGGTTGCACCACCACCGGTCTCCCATGCGAAAGCCCTGACTGCCCTGGGCATCAGGCCCGAAGATCACCAACTACCAAGCCCCTCTATGGAGGGCCATTAGCAAGCTATAACATTGTTCCTGTTGTTGAGCCACCTAGGCTACCCCACCACGCACGAAACCTCAATGAGGTATACAATGTTATACTAGAGGAAGAAGACGACGAGATCTTGAGATGGCAGAGGGTGGTGGACAAGAGGGATATCACACCGGCTGTGAACAATATGGAATCCATCTGGCGGGAACAGATGATCAAAGGATACAGGAACGACCCAGTCTACCAATTGGCCCACGACTCCAACAACACATCCCAAGGAGGAAAGTTGCAACACGACCACATCCGTAATGGACTACTCTATGCCACCACTCGAGGAGGAGATGACTGCCTCTACATAACAAGAGGACATGGGGTCAATGGAGAAACACTTAGGGAACTAATGATTAGCGAGATACACTACAAGGGATACCACAGCGCGGACCGCAACCTACGATATGCTACCGATTATATCTAATGGCCAGAAATGTGGAAGGATTTTAGGGAGTTGGTGAGGCAATGTGAGATTAGCCAAGCAAATAAGGAACACAATACCTTACCAGAAGGCGAAGCATTTACGCTCCCTTTCCCGTCAGAAATATTCTCAAGTTATGCAATCGATTTCATGGGACCTTTTACTAGGTTAAAGGATAAGGACTCGGTATTGGTAGTAGTGGATAGAGCAGTGGGATATAGCTGGCTAATCCCAACCTCAGTTAATGCTACTGCCTTAACCACCATGGAACTACTCTGGCACTATATTTTTACGCCACATGGAGTACCTACATCAATTGTCAGTGATGCTGACCCACGATTTACTTCCAAATTCTGGATGCAGACCCTCAAGACCATGGGGGTTGAACACATCATGGGTGCGCCCGGCCACCACCAAACCAATGGGCAAGCTGAACGCAAAATCAGGGAACTTAAAACTGCCCTGAGAAAGGTTATCAACAACCGCAACACCAACTGGGTCTCCTCCCTTCCTGAAGTAACAGCATATTCTGACGCTGGACACTCAGATACTATTAACATGTCACCATATAAAGCGGTATATGGACGAGAATATCCTCTACTGGATACCTACCGAACCTACCCCTCTGCAGTCCCTGCCTCTGATGATTACTACAACAGATATCAGGAGATCAGAAATGCGGCCTACCAAGCATTGAGGTTGGCAAGAGCGAGGTCTGCCAGAGTGGCAGCCAAGAGAAGAAAAGAACATAAACCAGTGGAGGTAGGAGGAATGCTGCTGGTGTTTGGAGACCAATTTGCGACGGAATCTGGAAGGTCAAAGAAACTACAACCACGATAGCGAGGACCCTTTCTGGTATTAGACTACAATAAACATACACAGAACTACACAGTCAGTATGGATTCGAGGATGTACCGCCGGCAGAAGGGAGTGTTTCATTGTTCAGTTATCAAGACCTACCACCGTAACGATAACCAACGATTTCCGGGCAGGACCCATGCCAAACCAGCCCCTATACTCATCAATGAAGAACAGGAATGGGAAGTGGAAACGATATTGGATCATAGGCAGAGGCATCGACAAGACCAATTCTTGGTCAAATGGATTGGATATCCAGCAAGCGAGAACTCTTGGGAACAATTCGAAGGACTAAAAAACTCGATGGAGACGGTGCAGGCATGGTGGACTGACAACATGCCAGGAGATGAATTTCCTATTGTTTTTTCTGGGTATATTACGGTTTGATTTTCTCTTACTAAGGATGGTTTTGAATCTCATGTTATTAAACCTTCGGTTGACAGAGGGGTTGGGAACCACATTTGGATACTGATTACGATAGTGAGGAATGATGTTTGAGTTTTATATGTTTTGAAATAAGGGTTTTATTTTGTTTTCGGGGTGTAACCGGTACAGGTACCTGAGTTACTATGGTCTCGAGTATCGTTTGATACTCAGTATGTTTGATGTTTGGTTTGGAGTATCATTTGATACTCAGTATGTTTTATGTTTTGGTTTCGAGTATCGCTTGATACTCAGTATGCTTTATGTTTGGTTTTGAGTATTGTTTGATACTCAGTATGTTTTATGTTTAGTTTCGAGTATTATTTGATACTCATTATATGTTAGGTTTGATACCTAAGGAGTTTCAAGGCTACCACTTGCCGAGCCTTATTGTTATTTGTTAGCAAGGCACAGGATTGCCTGATAAGTGTATTTAAGACCTGCTTTTCTCCGGACTTAGAGAAGGCAGACTTCTACAGACAGAGTTTTCAATATACTTGGTTGAACAGTTACTTCTTCACTTCACTTCGAGAATCTTTAGTATTCAGTTAGGAACACCAAACACATTCTATTAGGAACTAATTTAGTAGTTGCGATATAGTACCAAATTTCGTTACAACGACTTAGTCTAAGCCTCTGGTACTTAGTCTTGTTTGATACCGCCCATTGGTATAGAGCTACAATCGTTACCCAATCGAAATACGTAACCACCCTGTGGGGCCGTTACAACATCTCCTTGCGCTTCCCGTTGGTTGATCGGCGGTTGAGGTTCAGCAGGTACTCCTTGTCCTTGCACCGGAATGACTCTATGAATGACTTGTCCTTGCGCTTCCGGTTGGTTAATCGGGGGTTGAGGTTGAGAAGGTACTCCGACTCCTTGCGCCGGAATGACACCTGGAATGACTTGTGCATTCACTTGCTATTGGTCAATCGGCGGTTGAGGTTGAGCAGCTACACCTAGTCCTTGTACCGGAATGACACCTGGAATGAGTTGTCCTTGCCCCGGACCGACACCTGCGATGACTTGTCCTTGCGCTTCCGGTTCGTTCATCGGCGGTTGAGGGTGAGCAGGTACTCCAACTCCTTGCGCCTGAACGACACCTGGAACCACTTGTCCATTCCCTGGCGGTTGGTTAATTGGCAGTTGAGGTTGCGCAGGTCCTCCTACTCCTTGCGCCAGAACGACCCCCAGAACGACTTGTCCATCCGCTTGCGGTTGGTTAATTGCCGGGTGAGCATTGTGGGCAGCGGAAGCTGGGTTCGGATCACCCGTAGCAAGACCCCATTGTCCTAGGGCGCCCGTAGGTAGTAGCAGTTGGGGAACAATCATCTGCGTAGTGGGGACTCCTGGCTGGCCCAGTGGAGGGGCAGGCTGGCCCTTAGCCACACGCTGAAGGTGCCTCTTCATCGTGGTTGTCAACTTACCCATACAGTCTTTAACAAGTTGAACAACTGCCTCATCGGCCCCCTGCATATGATTCACGTTATTGGCGGCTAATGTTGTCGCGAGCTGATTGCATGCCGGGCGCAATCTCCTCATTCCTGCGATGATTTGCTGGAATTCTCCGATAGCGAAATTAGCGATTGGCGCAAAGTTCCTTGCTACCAGCTGATCTTTGACAATTCGCCGTCATTCTCTATACACCATCACGCCTCTATTATTATTTGGGATGCCCTGGGCTCCTTTATACAGGGTAATTGACTGACCCCCAGAATCAGGACTTCCTGCCCTGATCACCACCACCAGAGAATTAGGCGGAACTTGGTACGTCTGCCCCACTGGAGCCGGCTGCGCTCCTGGATTCTGCATGTAGACGTATTGTACGTGAATCATATTGTGGGCCATATCGGTTGATTGTTGGTGTATATAGATACGAGTATTAGAAATAGGAGAGCTGAATATGGATATTCTGAATGTGGTATGATTTTTGGTATCGGGTCCCTTCTATCGTACTCGATTGACTTTGTGTATACAACTCCCCGACATTCTGGAGATTTTGAAAGCATCGAGCTGTATGTTCGAGATTGGCTAATAATAGGCCAATCTGACATTCAAAAACAATATCCAATTCAACTTGAATAAAGAATGATACACACATTTGTTCAGCAAGGTCTCTGATCTTGAAAGAAACTAAAAAAGATGCCACATGACGTTTAGGCTAAACCCCATGGAGGACTAGTTCCTCTTCAGAGCGTCTGAGCTCCGTGACCCTACATGCGATCCACACGCGTTAGGCTCAAGACTAAACACAGCAGTGCAGGTACCCTACAATCTACACAAAGCCCACGATATAGACTGAGCTGACTCCCACCATGCCTAGCAAATATCCATTCTGCCGACGAAAATACATCCGGTCAGGCGCATATGAGAAATACCTGCGAACTGCGCACCCAAATTTAGACATCGTTTTCGAGTCCACCGTACGATATACATCATCTGTGGATATTTTCAATGACGTGAAAACAAGCATATAGCACCACTCAGAAGCGAGAGACCCCCCAGGATTCCGACTATTAATCTGACCCCGATCCCACCGGACAAGACCTCGACGCATTTACTGCTCACGAGTCTGATACTGAGATACCAGACAACTTTACGCCTTCGTTACCTGGCAGACAAGAGTATTATCCACACACCGGAGAAGCAATTGGAGATGTCGACGGATTTGAGCAAGAACATAGAAATCGCTGCGAGGACCCGTGGGCACCATTCAGTAGTGCGCACAGTTTCAAACTAGTGTCTTGGTTCATTCAGGGCAAAGTACCTAAAGCACGAATCAATGAATACTTCTCAAGTGGCCTCGGTGATTCTGCATTAGCCGGCAATAGCTCTATGCATACGCTGGAGAACCCCCTCCGGTCTTTGGACCCGTACAGTCCGTATCTGCAATGGTTCGAAGAACAGTTTGAGAATAGCAAAAGGACTCTGCCATTCTTCTATTTTAAGATCCTAGATTGTATCAGATATCTCCTTCGCCACATCACATACCGAGATGATTTTGTCTAAGCCCCGCGGCCTGAATTCGATCCATATGGTGAAAGGATCTATCCGGAAATGCACACAGCGGACTGGTCGTGGGATGTTCAAGTACAGCGCCCCACCCTCCTTTACGGTAACCTTAGCTGACTAGTTACAGAAGACACTTCCAACTGGTGCAACTGTAGTTCCCATTATTGGGACATCCGATCAGACCCATCTCAGTAACTGCTCTGGTGACACCACAGCGTAGCCTGTCTATATTACGCTCGGAAATCTTCCGTCGGCCAGGCGCAACAGCCCTGGATCAATGGCTGTTCTGCTTCTCGCACTATTGCCTGTCTCTCCCAAACTCTCATATTCTACCAAAGCAAATCAATACCAGAGAGAAGTGAACGCCGACACACTGTAAGATGTATTTGAATTAATTTTTGCGCCCCTGGAGCACACGGGGCTTGATGGGGTCCCAATTGAGTGCGCCAATGGGAAGGTTCAGAGGTGCTTCCCAATCTTGGCTTCCTGGGTTGCCGACCATATGGAAAACGTGACACTGCACGGGTTAAAATCCAACGCCTGTCTTACATGTGAGGTCCCTGCCTGGGAATTAGGAGCCAACATCAAGAATCATCGAGCTAGAGATAACGCAAGATATGAGCAATATGGGTATGAAAACCGGTTCCCAGGCTAGAAGTCAGTGGGCGCACACATCAAGTTCCGAGGCCTTGGTATCAATTTGGGCCAAAACGTTTTTGATTGGCTTCACCGGGTCTCTGTGCCTGACTTGCACGTCCCAGAGATGCTTCATACGGTTTATCTCAGATTATTTAAGCACATAATGGACTGGATCCAAGGATTTCTCAAGAAACACGGCCGACTACAGGCTTTTGACGACGTTTGGAAGATATTACCGCCGTACTCTGGATTTTTGGTACACAAAAATGCCTACCCCGAGGGTGCACAGTGGCAAGGGAAGGACATGAGGAATCTGGGGCGTTGTATGTTGGGAGTTCTCACAGTAGCACTGCGCCAGCCACCAAGTACACAAGTGATACCTTTCAAACATGTTCTCGGATGCGTAAGAGCGCTCGTCGACTTCAGTATTATGGCACAATACCCAAGCCACACGTCTGACACCATAGCTTATATGGATGATTATCTTGCCCGATTTCACAAGATGAAAGATATCTTTTTTGGAGGTTTGAGTAACTAAGCGTACACTGGCCAAGGTTCACGAGCAGCGGAGGGAGATACACCATCAGAGAACCCAGATGAGCCAGCATGTGGTCCTCTCTAAATGGCGCCGGATCAGTGACGACGATCGCGAAGAAGAGGACTCCCGACGTATAGACTTGATCCATATGGAATCGTATTTCAACATTATCAAAATACATCTACTACATCATTTTACTGATCATATATGCCAGTTTGGCAATATACGGATGTATTCCACGGAGTGTGGAGAGCTGGCGCAGAAGGAACAAATCAAGGATGGCGACGATCAAATAAAAATAATGCCACGCGCCAAATTGTGCCCAGCTACAATCGTCAGCACGGCATCTGAATGAGGGTATTGAACCTCAAATCTCTTCGACACTGCGGCGCCGATCTCTCTGTGGATGTCTTGCAACATTTAGAGAGTACCAAAGGTGCCTTAACAACGCCGGTCGTCCATAGTAGGTTCCTTAAAGAACGTCGGGACGACGTGTCCAATGTCTTGGATATTAGTGAGGTGTCGTGAGTCTTCCTGGGGATTATATGTTGCGAATTAATCCTATGTAGCCGGCATAACCTGCCTACAGAGCGCCGGCTTCCTGAAGATCATGCGGTGCTTCGGTCACTCCCTGTTGAACTACTAACGCATGTCCAAATCCCCGTTCTAGCGTTCCCAGAGAGCGACGTTTATGACATCCACCATGTAAGATGCACGAGAGCCCTACACTTCATGAACCAGTGGAGTCGCAATGATTGGGTTTGGGTCCAGGCTGGTACTGAAGATATGTATCGTGCGCTGAGCGGCCGTCTGCCGGCAAAGTTCGTGGCGCTCGTCAAAATCAGGGACTACACCCGTGAGAATACTGAGTGTCGGGTCGCGGCTGTTCGGATGTTGAGTGCAGTCAACTCCGGATTACACTCGGACATACATGGCCTTGTTACAGTACAGGTGAGAGAGGATGCGCCAGAGTTTACCATTTTTGACGTAGTGGCAATCCTCAGATTGGCGCACCTGATCCACGAGGGGGAAGGGCCCTGGCTGGTTAATAGCCAGATTGATTTGAGAACATTCAACGAGATATATTGAGGAATCAGGAAACGGGGAGGATAAGGCTCTGCATGTCCTAGTACTCGTGCGGCGTTGCCATGACGAAAAACCCCGTCGAGCACATCGTCAAGCTGTATATGTATATAGAAGCAATAGTCTAGAACATCAAGAGTAAGAAACTATCATGATTATACTCAGGCTACAAGCTAGTTTACACTGTACACGTGAGATTCAGAACTGGGGCGCGGGCCAACTTTGAAGATGACATGAGAAAATTCGTCAGGGCGCGTGGAAGACGAAATGTGAATCTGGCGGCGTCATGAGAGGGAAGGGAATAAATCCAGAGCTAGGGTTGTGACAGTGCATTAGTACAACGCGACGTCGCGTCAGGAGAGAGAGAGCGTTGCCTGGCGACCAAAGAACCACAAGGCGCTTGCGTGCATTGCAATGAAAGTCAGGGCGCACCTGACGCAGGGAACGCAATAGCTACGTTGCTTGCGTCAAGGCACAATGCCGACCCATCTGACGCAAGGTATTTTTTTACTGATGGCTGCAAACCAGAAGAAGAAAGAATTAAAAGCCAGTAACATGGCTAAGATCATAGAGAAAGAGACTCCCGAACTGGTCGATACATTATCCTCCCTCCGTAGCACTACCAAGAAACCTTCCTACCCTCAATGGGTTATAGATACAGGCGCAAGCTTACACATGACAAATAAATTACACCTTCTTATATACATTGAGACTGAGAAAGGTACTTTTAGGTTAGGTGCTAACTCCGTAATAGAGTCATACGGCTGTGGCATGGTTAAAATCTTGGCCAAAACATCTACTGGTCATGTTTCTTTGGTTGTAACGAGGGCACCCTTTAGGAAGATGGAACTTAAGGTTGCGACTGCACCAGAGTCTTAAATTAAAAAAAAGATAAAAGTAAAGTTGAAATAAAAGAATCAAACCGTAAAACTTAATATCGTTAAGCCTGAAAGCTTAACTTAATTCAAGTTCTTCTCGAGAATAGAGGGTTATCAGGTAGGGTGTTCTTTGCTTATATGTAGTAGATATAGATATAGAGCCAAGTAATACTTCATCACTACCCTGATCTCTCACAAGCATTCTGCTCTACTCTGGATTATCCTAGACACCCTCTCCTGCAGAATAAACCTTCAGAGATGTTGGATAGCTCAGACATAGTTAAGCCCAGGAAACGGAAGAGGTTTCTGCAATCTATTGTCGGGGGACAAAAATCCCAGCGGGTCAATGATTGATGGCAACGCACCCCTCCTCATCACCCCGCACTTCCTACACTACCTACACAACATTCTCTAAATCAACCAAAACTAAACCCTTCTGTCTACTCATTTTTTTCAATAAACTATGTCTCCTATTCTTCCCCGTTATGCCAAATCACCTAGTACTTCTAAGCACCTCTCTGAGTTTACTAGAAGGAGACTCCTTGGGTTACATGAGGCTTAAATGGGATCAGAGCAAATTTCCCACTACCTTAACATTCCTCCCACCACTGTCAGAAACACAATTGCAAAGGGATTTCCAGAGGGCAATGAGAATCTGGGCAGAGGAAGACATCCTAAAACTACCAAGTTGCAGGATGAAACCATGGTTGAGGAACCTCCCAAAAATTGCTGCACTCCCGATTTTGAGATTGCTAAAAACGTTGCATCCAATGTCTCTACCACTACAGTGAAGAGAAGAATTGCACAAAAGCATCCTAAAAAATGGGTAGCACAAGAGAGAGCTCATTTGGATGAAGATCTAGCTCAAGAGGGAATCGAATGGGCATCAGCCCATAGGCATTGGACAAGGGAGATGTGGAGAAGGTAGGCAATGTGGGAGGATGAGGTATCTGTGGAGAGGGGTGGAGGAAAGAGGAGAAAATGGGTATTTAAATACCCAAATGAGAAGTGGAATAAGGATTGTGTGGAACCCAGTGGTAGGGGAGGAGAGAGAGGGATTAGCCAGATGATGACTAGTTTTTTTTATGGTCAAACTCATAGTCTTTTTTTACCTGTTTTTCCTGATCCTTCTTCTGCTAGGGGTGGAGCTGCAGGAAAGTCAATTATTGATGTCTATGATCATTATGACTTTCAAGGGATATGGGAGGACTTCAGGAAGAAGGTTGGAGAAGAAGAGGTATTTTTTATCATTGACAATGCTAAGACTCAGTTGCCTTTTAGGAGATGGCTCAGAAGGCAGGGAATTGCTCTTCTGGATATTCCTGCCTATTCACCAGATCTCAATCTAATTGAAAATGATTGGTCTCTGTTGAAAGACAAGCTTCATAAGAACTATCCTGAGCTCTATCTTATGAGGGGTGATGTCAATGTGGTCACGAATGCAATAGAGAAGGCAATCACTGATTGTTGGGAATTTCTTGAAACAAAGGTTTTCAATACTTTGGCAGGGTCAATGGTGGATAGAATAGAGGCAATTATTAAGGCTGATGGATGGTATACCAAATATTAATATCAACTAGGTATTTACATTTTTTAATGTTTTTTTTGGTTTTCATGATAGTGGGTTTGGTGGGGGAGGCTGTTGTCATTGCCCAAGATTTTCACCATTGATACCGCGGTTATTTTTGTCCCCAGCCAATATCACCAATACAACTGCATGCGAGAAAACAACTTACCATCGATGACATCCCAGTGGCGAAACGTATTGTCTATGCCTGGACAATATGTCAGTCAGACTCACTGGCCCATCAGCATTATCGTCTTCATAGAAGCTTGGTAGGTATTTGTCTCTACTGTATGCAAATACTATATTTGATTAACTACTCAGCTCCCTCACTGAGATGTATTATTGTGTTGGCTCCCACGAGCGCTACCCGGAACCAATCCAATATTTACTATCTTTACCGTAACTATATTAATGCCTTTAGAGTCCAATTACTTCCCTCAGATAAGATACACTACTTAGGGTTGAGACAGACGTACTATGGGGTGAGTCTCGGAAGCAATTCTTCTTGTCCCTGAAACACTCGAATGACCTTCTGGTGAGTTGTCTTACTACCCACGGGATAATACGAGATCGTCTAGAACCATCAGGTGTTGAATTGCATCAAAGTAGGCAACCTCCCTTTGGGTGGTCGCCCACCCCTCCCCTATATATCCTGCGAACAGTTTCTGGTCCCTTGGACGGCGGCGACTTATATTGTGTTCTGAGAGCTCCTCCAATCCTGAGATTTTCTATCGAGATTCTCAACTATCTATGTGTTTGCCATGTGCGTACAGTCCTAAGAGCGAGGCCAGAGGGGGGTGTTGGACACTCAAGTTGGGTTACCAACCAGACCAAACCCCTCCGGTAGCCATTCCAAGGTCCAGTATGCTTATGGCACCAGCGGCACTTGTACCATCTAATCCGCGACTTCCATAGGAATAATCTTTCAAAGTCCAGGTCTGGCTCCCCCGAGCAAGGTAGGGCAACTGAGTCTCAAGGTAGGGTAGCGGGGACCCAAAGGTAGGGTAACATGATTTCCATGGTAGGGTAACTTTACCCTATCATTGGTAAAATCCTGTTCAAAGTCTGCCCGACCCCCTGTAAGGTTTCTGCGGAGCCCTGTGTAACCTGCTTATTGTTTACTTGAGTTCTGTAGAATGATCCCTCCGAAAGGTTACCCTATCTAACAAGGTAACTTGTAGCTACATTTCTCAAGGGTCGTTACACCTGTCTACCTTGCACGTACTCTTTCAGTTCCTAGTTTGGGTTTATGTAACTTGTTATCATGGCATGCAATTGTTTCGTGGGGTCAAGGGGGTTCTTTGGCTAGTTCTGGACTGGATATATATATTCTTATGGAAAATAAAACTGAGTTTATCTGAGGAAGACTTGACGGACAAGACTATATTGTCCAAGAAGGGAAAGACTCGGTAAAGAACATGATATACCAACAGTGGCATGAGGCCCTTGGCCATCCCTAGCCCGACTATCTCAAGAACAACCACCACTCCGACGAAGATCCCATCCCCAAAGTTCCACAAGATTGGCAATGCGAAAGAAGCATCACATCCAAAAGCACTAAGTGAAAGCCTACACCAACAACCTCTGATAAGTGTTGTAATACCCCCTTTGAGTTAATTCAGTCCGACCTTAGTGCAAATTTTTCCATGACATCTTTCAAGAAAAAAAAATTATTATGTTACCTTCATTGATGACTACACTAGATACGCATAGGTTTATCCTATTCATGCAAATCTGATACTATCAAAGTGTTTACCAATTTCATCCTTGCTCGTCACACCCAAGATAATGCCATGATCAAAAGTTGCAGTCCAGATAAAGAAGGCGTGTATGTTAATGCCCCAATGAAGCCACTCTTGGTAACTCATGGTATTATACATAACCTTACCCCACCCTATTCCCATGAATCTAATGTCATTGCTGAATGATATAACCGAACAATAATTACCGCTACTTGCTTTATGTTGACAGGCCTCCCTCTCGGGCTTCGGACTGAAGTTATCGCAACTGCAGTCCATCTTCGGAACAGACTCCCTAACCGATCCATAGGACAATCGACGCCCTATGAATCTCTCTATAATAAGAAGCTGTCGATCAATCACCTACACCCATACTGGACCACATGTTTTCATTAACCTACCAAATGAGAAAAGAAAACCTGGAACAAGACTGATACCCCGGGAACTCAAAGGATATCTTATTGGTTACACCTCCTCCGATAAAATATGCTACATATATGTCCCATCAGAATATAAAGTTTTGGAAGCTCGGCAGATCCACTGCACAACCAAGATAATAATACCACTTGGAAACTCAACCATGGAACCACTTCTCGCTGAAGAAACCCATACAACTATCTACCTACCATCCTGTCTACCAGCCAGAATAACCAAGCCATCGGACCAGGACCATAGGAGACAAAACAGTTTGCCAATTGACGAAGGAATAGCTATGAGTGAAAGCCCTCCAGACTCCCGACCTAGAGAGTCATCTCCCGACTTACCAGAGAGACCAATGACACCGAGAACAGCTGAAGCATCTGCTATGCCATCTAGGAAGTATGAAAGAATCTCTAATCGCCCCAATATTTCCTATAAGACACTACTCGGTCACAAAGCCAGACTCGCCAATAGTGAAATACCTGACGAGGACCCCACAACCTACTGCCAAGCTGTAAATAGCTCGCTTAAGCAATGATCGACCTCGGCAATGAACGATAGGATCAATGCACCACAGAAGAATTCAGCCTTGGAAGTTGTTGATAACCCAGTTGGAAGAAATATTGTTGGAAGTAAGTGTGTATTCAAAACTAAAAGGAATGCTGGCGGTACCTTGGAAAGATATGGAGCAAGAGCTGTTGACCAGGGATTTTCTCAAGCCCCCAGCTTTGACTTTGAAGATACCTTCACCCCCGTCATGCATTATGATTCACTCCGACTCCGCCTAGCGATAGGTGGCAGAAATACATGGCGCCCTCGACAATTTGACGACAAATCCGCGTTCCTCTACAGTAAATTAAAAGAAACAGTTTCCATTTAACTGCCACGAGGGTTCGGTGATGGAGACAAAGTATGAAAACTTAACTGATGAATTATTTGACTTAAGCAATCAGCGAACGAATAGTATGCTCTCTTCGTTAAATTCTTATCCTGCAAAGATTTCACCGCATCACACCAAAACCTGTACATGTTCATCAATAATAAGCGCGACTGTTACATCTCGCTCTACGTTAACGACATCCCAATATACTTAGCTGATACCCCAGACCTTACAACTGTCATCAAAGACCTGAAAATGGCATTTGAGCTCTCGGACCTTGGGGAAGCCTCCTTTCTACTCAGCCTACATATTACATATACGCCAGACAGTATCGCACTTACCCAGGAACTTTACCTTGAAACTATTCTCTCTCGATTTGGAATGACTAACTCAAACACAGCATCCACACCCTTACCAAAAGGCATTACACTTACAAAAAGGACCGCGGAACAAGCAAAAGAACAAGTTAGACAATACCAATTGATGATAGGATCACTGATGTCTCTTGTTACCGGCACAAGACACGATCCAGCGTATACATTTTCATATCTCGCACAATTCTCCTCTTGCCCAACCGAAGAACACATCCCAGCCCCTAAACATCTCTTTAGATATGTTAATGCCCCTCGGAACATTGGCTTATTTGACCCACACAGCACAACAAATGCTGTCGATGTTTATGTTGACGCCGACTTTGGAGGATGTCTTGACACCAGAAGATATACCTCTGGTTACATAGTTTTATTCAATAACTGTTGTATCTCCTGATTCTCAAAGAAGCAATCCTCCCTCGCTAAATCAACTACCGAAGAAGAATTTCTTGCGATGACTTACAGTACTCGGCATATCCGACGGATCCTTAAAGGTCTCCATTATCTTCACTTACATGCCCCTATCACTATGCATGCCGATACTACCGGCACAAACTTCCTCGCTGTCAACCTGCGGAGTAATGTCTGAAAGAAACATATTGCAGTCGACTACTTCATCACTCGAGAATCTCTCTGCGATACTTTGTTTATACTCTTAAAGGTTGAATCAGTTCACACCCGCGCCGATTTCTGCACAAAAATCCCAGCCAATCCAGCATATCAACTAATGGTTACATTATTGGGCTGTAGATAATGTAGGGAAGTGGTGAAATTTCTGTATATTTCCTATGTATATTTCATAATATTACAGTATACTTCTCATACTTGGTTTGAGTTTTGGCTCCACCTGTACACCGCTTACATTACACCAGCTAGGACATATTATATTATATCTCATAATTATTTCAGGATATTATGGGCGATTTTTGTATGTTTATTTCTTATCTGGTGTTTGGGATTTCCCCGTTGTTTATGCATGGTTTATGCATCATTCTTGGTCATATTATCTCATAATTATTCCTCATATTCCGCTCACACCATATTAGATAAAGACACATTATTTTGGATTTACTTGCCAGGATTTCAGGGTCAAACATGTTCGCACATATGTTTCTTACATTGTTTCCCTATATTATTTCTCTTATACTGGGGGACACACTTCAGTATGGATATAGTCGCTAGCGCCCACCTTGCTTTGGTACAATTAAGAACCAGAACTCCTACCAATCGGCCTTTTCACCTTCTCGCCTCCTTGGTGACAGGTCGCATTTTGAGGTTTCTCCCAATCATCGATGGCGAACCCCTTCTCATGATGGGCTTCAGTCTTTAATTGTTCTTGGCGACTCCCTATGCTTCCATCACTCTCATTTCGATAGTTTGTTGTTCGAGGCTGGATTACGATCCTTCTCTCTCCCCCGTGAGGGAATACATTCCTTCACTTCTCAGGCCACACCTTCACTGATGTAGACATCTAAGATGACGGTCGGTCTCGAGAGCCCTTGGCTTCCCTACTGTGGACCCTTGCAACCCTCCTCCCCTTCGCTCGATTACTAGTTTTTCTGCGGTCGCTTCGTCCCCCTACCTTGTTCGTTTTCATCGCCTACCACTTCGGTTGAGGGATGTCCCTTGGTTTTAGTGCCACCATTTTTACTGCGATTACGCCTTTTTGGGCAATGTGGGTTGACGGATGTGGGGATGGGTTTGACCCTGACACTTGGTGCTGGGGTGGTATTAATTTTTGTGTTGGTGGTTTGGTGTGGGCGGGGTTTTGATCCCTCCGGTTACGCTTGGGCCTACTCCCCGCAAGGGTTGGTGGTGGGCCTAGTATGGTGTGGTGAATCCCCTATCAGGTATGGTAGTTGGTGTGGGTAGTGGTTGGATGACGGATCTGGTTGGTTCTCGATTGGCTTGTCTTGGTTGCATCTTGGGTCTGTGTTGGCGGAAGACTTTGTTTTTGTATGGGGGGGGGGTAGTTAGTGTACATGTGTTTTTCCCTTACAGGTTTTTGATGACATTCCCTCCCCCAGGTACGTGATTGGTTGACTTTCTTTTGTTTAATTCATATGTTGGAGTGCAAGGCCGGTCTACCGGCGGTTCTGTTTTATTTATTTGGCTTGTGGAACGGGACCTTGCCAGGAGACTCAGGTGAAACTAGGTCTTCTGTGGTTGGCTCCATACCAGAGGGGCTGTGGCGAATCCGGTAGTGATTTCGTTTACTCATGAACCTCTACCTTGTTACATAGTATTGGGCTGCCTTTGCCGGCCGGAGTCTTGGGATTTGTTTCCGGGGCGTTGATGGCGATGGTGCGGTCTAGTAATGGTTTGTGCGGGTGGTCCAATCCCATAGAGACTAGGGCGTGGAGTTGCTCTGTGTTGGCTTACCACTTGGAAGTAATGCCGTTAGCGGTCGTATGCCTGTATAGGTGGTATCGCTTTGGGGTTTTACCTCATAATAAACTATGTTGAACTACAAATCTGCTCTACCACTATCACCCTTCTCGCTTAGCGTGCCACGCAACACCCCTCGCACTTGCATAGTATTATCCATATAGAATAGATTGTGCCTTTGGCGTTCACATTTTGAACAAACCAAACTCCCAATTCCCAATCCACAACAGCAGCAGCCATAAGTAGGAAAAAGCCAAGGTCGATAACATTTATCGAGCGAGGCAGGATATATAAAAACAACCCAAAACTGCATATCCGAAACTGCGCACCCCAAAATAATATCCCCGACAAACAACCCAAGCGGGACCATTTCTCTTGGTGGCTTTCCACGAGCTCCCAGTCTTGTTTTAGCTTGGCCCCTCTCCATGGCCCCCAACGGCAGCACACCCGAGTTACTATCATCATTATTGTAATTATCTGCCATTAACTTAAGGTTTTGGAGACAGATGGCGAGGAAGCTAGATAGTTCCTCCCGTGATGGTGAGGGTTTACTCGCTAGCCGGATGTTCCTCCCCCAACGGGCCCAACTCGACTCCGGACAGACACTCGGGCACGGAGGTTTATTGGAGCGTTGCTTCTTTAACAGTCCTCCATCCGTTCATCCTCTAGCTCTTCCCCTGATTTGCCGCTTTCCTCTTCTCCCCCACATTCGTCGCTTTCTTCCTCTTCTTCGGATTCGCCGCTTTCCTCCTCTTCCTTATTGCTCCCTTCCTGCATCCTGCCTACCGATCTTCTGCTCCTTTCGTCTTGTCTCACCCGCCCTGACCTTTCTTCTTCCCGTTCCTTCCCCGCACTTCTCTTTCTCTTCAAGGGTGCGCTCATCGTAGTAGCACATGCGAGTAGTCTATCAATCTCGCCTCGACGATCTGGGTCGACATCCACCCGCTTTAGCAATAGCTCCACCACCCCTCCATGTCCCTCTTCTGTAGCACACACAAGTGGCGTTCGACCATTAACATCCGGGCGATCGGGGTCGACATCTCCGCGCCCGAGTAGCAGCTTCACCACGCCTACATGCCCTCTCGCTGAAGCATGCCAGAGTGGGGTTCGACCATCGTCTTCTGAATAATTGGGATCGATATCTCCACGTCTCAGTAGTAGCTTCACCACCTCCTCATGCCTACACTCCGCGGTACGGCTGAGTGCTTCATTGTGCTCGTTTTCTAGTGTATTAGGGCCGGCATCTATCCACTCTAGCAGTGCTTTTACTACTCCGTCTTTTCCGAACGTAACAGCCAACCGCAGTGCTGTTAGACCCCAGAAATCTGGGTTAATATCTTCGCGTTCTAGTGGTAACCTCACGACCCCTTCATTCCCCTTCCCAGCAGCATTGCCAAGGGGTCGTCGGTTCTGGTTACACAATCAATTGGGGTCGACATCTTTTCGTTCCAGTAAAAGCTTTACGATTCTTTCATGTCCTTCCCAGGCAGCGTGGTGCAGCGGTGTACTACCACTTTTGTTTGTGAGATTGGGGTCGACATCTTTCCGTTGCAGTAATAACTTCACGGTTCCTTCCCGTTGTAGCAGAAGCTTCACTATTCCATCATGCCCATTTGCAGCAGCATAGTAAAGTGATGTTCTGCCGCTCATGTCATGACCATTAATATTGACTTTTTATTGCTTTAGAAGCAGCTTCACCACTTCTTTATGTCCGTTAAAAGTAGCCTTCATTAGTGGAGTTTCGCCTCCTGTGTCAGTACTATCGGGGTCAACATTCTGTTGCTCCAATAGGAGCCCCACCGCTTCTTCATGCCCATTCTCCGCCGCCCATGAGAGTGGTATAGCACCCGAGCGATCTCGTTGATCGATCTCACAAACTCTGTTGTCCATCAACGTAGTCGCTAGTTCAACGAGCCCGAAGAAAGACGCACAGTGTAGCCCAGTTAAAAGCGAGGAATCACCGAAATCATAGCCACCACAGGATTGCAGTAAAAGTGATGTAGCGGATATGTGTTCTTCGTACCCACTCAAGAGTTCCAGCGCGATCGATATCACGCGATCAGAAAATTCTCTTTTTGCGTTAGTTCCCCAATGTCTCGAAGAATATTTGAGGAAGGATATGCTTTGGTCATCTGGGGGGGGGTAGGGCGGGAGCTCTTTGACCTGCCGTGAATTCAAATACGTTAAGCAGGTTTCCACAATTGTAGAGTGGGCCATGGTAAATAGGTCCGGATAAGTGGAAAGGTACTCTTGAAGAGTATCGTGAATCAGTCGCACAGTTGATGCCTCCTTGTCGACCGTGATCAGTCCCTGGCAGCAACTTAACAGAGTAGCTACCAGAGGAACATTGTCAGGACCAAAATCTGATGATCCGATCTCTACTGCTAACGCGTGACAAAGTTCATCCACTTGTAACGGACGCTCCAAATGGCAGACCCACATAAGGGTGGCCATTGCGAGCTCCGCCTTTTCCCTGTCCTGAGCCCTTATCCGTTCCAATGTTGCATCATATGCGCCCCCTAACCCTACCCCATTATTCATTGACCTCAGCCTGCTTGCTCTTCGAGCGATGGTGGTTTCTCGTAGGACTCCATCCATATAGAGGGAAATCAATAGAAATCTATATTCAAATATGTCAGAATGTGTTCCGAGTAGCTTTCTCAACATTTCCCCCTCTACATACGTTTCCGAGCTCGCTTCGGGAATCCTCTTCATAATTCCGCCTCCAATGTGCTGCTCATTATCGCCGAGGTTGTGTCGTCCTCGAGTCTCTTGCGTAGATATCCAAGTATATCATCGTCCGTAGGCTCTATCGACATAAAAGTTGTTCCTTCGCCAAGTCTCCTCTCGATCTCACACCGGACATGATGCCTTCCAGTCATAAAGATGCGAGTATTCGGTGACCCCCGCAGAATTTGTCCTAGCGAATCAAGAACCGCCACTCGATGTTCTGGCGCACATTCATCAAGAGCATCAACACATATGAATGTGCGCATTGTAGTTGCAATGGTCTGGAACATCTTCAAAATTCCAGAAATCTGTAGTCCTCGGCCCCCAATGAGCTTTTTTTGATCTTGAAATTCCCGGACTATTACATCTGGAATCCGTTCAAATCTATTAGCTAGCTGTCTCAGCAGAGAACCTAGCATATTGATTGGTGACTGGTCCTTCCGCGCAGCATAGTCAAAATAAAAACAAGTAACGGCGGTATCTCGCTCCATAGCCTCGTCACATAACTTGTCTATGACTAGTGAGCTAAGATCGCAACTTGTCAGCAACACCACCCTCTGTTTTTTCCTCAAATATGCTCTACCTTACGTGATGTAGCTCTTCCCCACTCCCGGATTCCCGTCACAGAACAAGGTCGCACCATCAGATCCATCTCCTCCTCCACCATACCAACTTCTAAATTCTCTGGTTTTGAGTAACCAGGAACCCACACTATCCATCCGTTGGGACCTAATGTCTTGATGCCGCACCGGGTCTAAAGGAGACAGCCATGCGTGTATTTTGGACCCCTCATCTGAAGCATTGTTGATAATCGTAACCTGATTGAAAGAGTTTTCGTTATTGGAGAACATGTGAGACATTTTCCGTATTTCGCTATACAGGATTCCGTAGAGATATTCGAGAAGGAAAAAAGTGGTGATGGATTTTGGTGACTGTTGAAGCTCCAGGGCCGAGAGAGGTGTTGATGAAAAGCGGGGTTAGTAGGTTGCACAGCCTTGTGGCTCGGCTAAGCTCTGTCCAATCACCCGAGGCTCTCCGCAATGTGGTAATTTGTAGCCGCTAGAGTGGACCACTTTCTCCAGCCTATCTTTATGTACTTTCCCTATACACAGGAGCATAATAGTGCAAGTCCAGCCGCATTAGCAAAGTTCTCATGCCCTCTCGGGTACTGCGATCCATTGGAAATTCTTCGGTAGCCCTCTCCCTGGATTATTTGGTAAGATAAGAGTTTACAATGCCCCTAGAAGCATATCCGAAAAACAGTTATCAAAAGGGCTCTTGCTATCCTGTTGTTATAAACAGGTATTGCTCTTGACGTATAGGAAGGGTATTAGAACTTTACAGTATCATACGAACGCGAGTGTAGTAGCCACCCTTACAGTCATCCACGGCGAAGCGAGTACAGGGATTATTTGTATGGGTATTCTCGTTATGTCGTGTACTCGCTTCGTCGTGGAATAATGCAGAATCACAACTCGGGTGTAACCAATTGTTCCATCAGACCCCACCTCAGCCCCGCTATAACGTACCTGACCTAGAAGTGGGACACGACCGGAAAGTGGGCCACCATTTACACCAAAAATACAAAATTTGACCAGATCATATCTCAGTGACTATATCTTTAAAAAATAAGATTGAAAAATTAATAAAGAGCAAAATATCAGATAACAAGCCCTTAAAAACAATAACTCTGTAATTAAATAATTGGAGCTTACCAAGAGCAGATTATCACTCCCACTTGATTGTCCCATAAAAATCTTGTGCCAAGACTTGGTCAATTCAGTGGCATTCATAACTGATTCTCTCAAGATTGAGAAATTGTCTTGTGAGATAGGAAGGCTTTATATTCTGAGTTTCTAAGGGCTTCTTGAACTATGATAGGAGTAGGATGGTAAACGATCTGGAAATATGTTCCCTACTGCCAAAAGAACAGATAAAGCAAAATCTACTCCTCAGACTATACTATTAAACCAACAGCTTTACTACTCAAGTTACAGATTCTTAAGATACAAGAGAATAGCCTATGATATATTGAGCCCCTAAGGTAGAGTAGTTGTTGAAAAATAATAAATTTTGTGATTCCCCCAAATGAGCCACCTAAACATGACTTGGTAGATCCAGCAACAAGAATCCCAGAATTTTCTTTTCTATGGATGAAGTATTTGAAGCTCAGTAAAGCCTCACCTATTTTATTCCCACCCCTTCCCACCACAGTTGTGGAGTAGTTGAGAAAATCGATTTCGCTGTAAGTCGGGATTTTGGGTGGTTGCAGGTGGCCCGTTTCCCCGTCGTGACCCGCTTCCAAGTCGGAAACGTTAGCCTAGAATACGAGAGGAGGATTTAATTCTTTACGGCTCTTTTGAAAACAAAACCCGAGCTATTAAACTCTAAAACAAATAGAAAATTGAGCTGTCCTAAATATTGAAATTATGGTACCGGTGATAATACTTTCTCAGAGCCCCTTCCAGTTCATAGCCAAGTTGAGCACAGCAAAGCTTATGTTTCGGATTATATAAGATTATCTTAGAGCTAAGTCGGGTGGAAAGGTGATACCAGTAGTCTATGTCGCGCCTGACAAATGGTTGCAACCACCTACACACGTGGCCGGATTGAAATAAGAGGGCCGTATTTTGAACTAGTGTATGTCAGGTGGCAACAAGCCAGATTTGGTATGATGTCCAGCATCGTCTATTTTCTCGCTTAGTGACCATCACGGATAAAACAACACTACCGTCTACAATGTGTACTACACATGAAGGAGTTGGATCTGCCATTGCACATAGGCTATCAATTCAGCAAAGGGCGGCTATTCTCTCATTGAATTGGCATGCTGAGTGGAGCTTTCCAAAAATTAGGGAGCGGCTTGAGATTCCAATGCAAACTGCCCACCAAGTAGTTCAAAAAGCAAAGGTTAGCCTACAAGTCTGTCTAATAGTTCCCGGCCCTGACTTGATATAGAATCGAGCAGCAGATCCTACAGACTTTAAAGATCTGCTCGCATATCTTGAGGACATTCATGGTGGTGGCAGGTGGCAGCGTTTCCCAGCAGGGGTGGCAGAATTTGAGCCTTTGCAAAAACGATCTCAAAAAGACGAAAAATATTGGCAAATGCTGTTCCCCAATATCGCTAAGGAGCTTGGAATTGTGGCTGGCCAATCAAAGATTGAGAGTGTATTCCACCTTCAGCCTAATATTTTCAACGAAAGATAATATATAAACCTTATCTGAGTGAATATCATATTGAAGCTCATTTGGCCTTTGCCCATATAGCTCTCCATATTGCTATTCATACCCTAGTATTCACTGATGAAATGTAGGTTGAATTCAATATGACAAGGAAGCATGGTAATGTTTCTAGAGTGGTGGGAGAAGACTGGTACAAGTGGGTAATTCATGATCACTGGCAGAATAATGAAAATACAATACGTCTTACCTTTTTGTAACGGGGGCACCGTCTAGGAAGATGGATCCTAAGGTTGCGACCGCACTAAAGTCTCAAAGTAGAATAAAGATAGACTAAAAGTTTAAATAAAGGAATCAAACGGTAAAACTTAATATCGTTAAGTCTGAAAGCTTTACTCAATTCAAGTGTTTCTTGAGGATAGATGGTTATCAGGGTAGGGTGTTCTTCGCTTTTATGTAGTAGATATAGATATAGATATAGAGCCAAGTAATATCCCATCACTACCCTGACCTCTCACAAGCATCCTGCTCAGCTCAGGATTATCTTAGACACCCTCTCCGGCAGAATAACCCTTCAGAGATGTCGGATAGCTCAGACCTAGTTAAGCCCACGAACCGGACGTGCTTTCTGCAATGTATCTCCAATACAACCGGATGAGAGAAAACCTCTTACTATCGGTGACATCCGAATGGCAAACTGTATTGTTGAAATTGTTCGGAACTGCACGGCATACTAAACCTCTCCAGCACAAAACCTATCAGAAGAGTACTCAGCTATTGGGGCGAGTACTCAGCCATCGGACACAGACGTTTCCTGTCCCGTTATTGTTGAGACAAAGAAGTACTCCGGATATGGGCTTAGGATCATTATGCCTGCCGGGAGCTAGTGGAAGCCTGAGAGCCGGTAGAAGCCCGGCAGGCCAATGCTTTAATCTCCCTCGCTATATCTAACAAACCTCCGGGGAGGTGCTCCGGGATCGCTGCAGTACCATAAGGGTATTGGCAGCTTCGGCAAGAGCAGGTGTTTTCTTTGTTGTTGTCATTCTTTTCCTTGTTAGTAAGAGATTTCAAAGGAGGGAAAACGGAGTCATGCATGGAACAGGATGGACCAGCCTGGTGATCGATGGAAGGATCGGGGAGTGGGGGAAAAAGTATTGTTTCTATGTTACTTATACTACAATCATCACCGTTAGTAGAGTGATTGAAATCATGGTGGAAGATGAGAGAGTGTGTTGTTGAGTGAAGAGTTTTCTTTCCCGGCATCTGTCTGCGCTCTATCTAGTATTAGTGTTGCTTTAGTCTTGTGGAGATTTGTTTCTTTTCATCATCAATCACTCACCTATCTTCGTCACCCACCCTTCTCTATTGACTCATAGCAATTCGTAAAATGTCTTGTCAACGCACGAACTATATGTTGTTCCGACTCACTGGCCCATCAACATTATCGTCTTTATACAAGCTTCGTAGTTATTTGTCTCTACTGTATGCAAAGACTATATTTGATTAACTACTCAGCTCCCCCGGTAAGATGTATTATTGTGTTGGATTCCACAGGCGCTACACGGAACCATTCCAATATTTACTATCTTTACTATGCCTAGACTAATGCCTATAGAGTCTAATTCCTTCCCTTAGATAAGGTACACTGCTTAGGGTTGACATAGATATACTATGGGGTCAGTCCTGCAAGCAATGCTCATTGTCTCTGAAACACTCGATACACCCTCTAGTGGGTTCTCCTACTACCCACGGGCTAGTACGAGATCCTCTACAAGCATTAGGTGTCGAATTGCATCAAAGTAGGCGACCTCCCTTTGGGCGGTCACTTTTTTTTTTTTTTTTCTTTTTTTTATAACAACTTGCATTTGTTTACAACTACCGGGCACAAAACAGGCATGCATCTTCAGATATGGCCAAGAAAAAACCCCAATCTAACCTGGCGCCAGTGGAAAAAGCCATCATCCCAAGACCCTCTGGTATGGGCCCAACTGCACGATCTCGCAGACAAGAGAGAAAAACAACATCGGCTGGCCGAAGCGGACTACAAAGTAAATCCCCAAAACCCTACAAGCAGGAAACAACAGGAAAACCACTTGCCATAAACTCCCACCCCCTGACTAAAAGAATACTGCCTGCGCAGCGAAACAAGAAATGAAACGTCTAACCAATACAAATGAAAGGAAAGACAAACAAGAGCAACCCATGAGAAGGAAAACCCAACCGAGACATAGAGTAAACACTACACTAAGGATCACAGAAAGGGGCCGGCCATCACCCTATTTGAACCAGGGGCAATCATAACACCAAAGAGACCGGAAAGCAATTACATCGTACCAATGCTGAAAGTCGTTCAAGGAGGCAGTGCAATACCATGAACAGTCTTAACCGTGGAATGCGACCGTGGGCAGTCGCGGGCGCGAGTGGAGCCACCAGGCAGAGTGGATGCCAGCCAATAGGATTGACCCGAGCCGACCGTGGAAGCGATGACCAGGGAAAACAAGCGGATGGCTGTAACCGAGCCAGGGGACGAAGCGACGGAACGAGTAGGAAGGGTGGAAGGCAAACAGCTCGCTAGAAACAAGCGACAAACAAGCCATGCACGAATGATTTCGGACCGAGAGGACGATAGCCTGTACCTCGAAGTTACTGACCAAAGCTTTCCCCAACAAGGGACAAGCCATAGAACCATCCCTTTGGGTAGTCACTTTTTTTTTTTGGTTTTTTTTTTGGTTTTTTTTTTTATATCAAGTATATTTGTTTTACAACTACCGAGGTACAAAAACTACATGCATCATCAGATATGGCAGAAAAAAACCCCACGATCCAACCTGGCGCCAGTGGAAACAGCCATCATTTCAAGACCCTCTGGTATGGGCCCAACCGCACGATCTCGCAGAGAAGAGAGAAACACACCATCGGCTGGCCGAAGCGGACGACAAAGTAAATCCCCAAAACCCTACAAGCAGGAACCAACAGGAAAACCACTTGCCATAAACTCCTACCCCCTGACAAAAAGAACACTGCCTGCGCAGCGAAACAAGGAGTGAAACGTCTAACCAATGCAAATGAAAGGAAAGACAAACAAGAACAATACATGAGAAAGAAAACCCGACCGAGACATCGAGTAAACACTACACTAATGATCACAGAAGGGGGCCGGCCATCACCCTGGTGGCGAAAACGAGGGGCAATTATAACACGAAAGAAGCCAGCAAAAATTACATTGTACCATGGCTGAAAGTCGTTCAAGGAGGCGGTGCAATACTATGAACAGTCGTAAGCGAGGAATGCGACCGTGGGCAGCGGCGGGGCGAGTGGAGCCACCAGGCAGAGGGGGTGCCAGCCGAAAGAATGGTCCAAGCCGACCGTGTAAGCGATGGCGAGGGAGAAACAAGGGGGTGGCTGTAACCAGGCCGCGGGACGAAGCGATGGGGCGAGGAGAGGGGGTGGAAGGCAAAACAACTCTCTAGAAATAACCGACAAACAGGCCATGCTTGAGCGATTTCGGACCGAGTGGACGACAGCGAGTACCGCGAAGTTACTGACCGAAGCTTTCCCCAGCGCGGGACAAGCCATAGAACCAAGGGCGTACTTTCACCAAGGTCCGGACACCGTAACGCCGACCGTAAACATAGAAAGGAGTAGAGCCGACCGGGGCGACCGCTAAGCGAGGCTTGCGACCGTGAGATGAGGGGGGGGGTGAGAAAGAGCCTTCAAACAACTTCTAGGACAACGCTTTCTCAAGGCGAGGCCATAATCAAAGAAGAAGAAGGTGGTGTCGTCACCCTCCCAGGCAACGAGGGCATCACAGGAGAGGAGAGGGAGGGGGTGGAGTTGACGATGATTTCTCATGGTGTTGAGATTTCAATCGCCGGAGGTGTAGAGGAGATCGTTCGTGCCTTTGGGCAGTCACCCACACCTCCCATATATATCCTGCGAACAGCTTCCGGTCGCTGGGACAGCTGTGACGTATATGGTGTTGTGAGAGCTCCTACAATTCTCACATTTTCTATGGTATTTCTCAGCTACCTATGTGTTTGCCATGTGCAGTCAGTCCTAACATCAGGCCCAGAGGAGGGTGTTGGACACTCAAGTCGGGTTACCAAGTAGACATAACCCCTCCAGTAGCCATACCAAAGTCCAGTATGCTTAAGGCACCACTGTCACCAGTAACATCTAATTCCGGACTCTGATCGGGATATTGTTTCAAATTTCTGGTATAGCTCCCCCGATCAATGTAGGGTAACATAGTCTCAATGTAGAGTGATTGCAACCCAAATGTAGAATAACATGATTTCAAAGGTAGAGTCACTCTACCATATCATTTGTAAAATCCTGCTTGATGTCAGCGAGACCCCCATCAAGGTGTCCCTGGAGCCCCGCGTAACCTTCCTATTGTCTACTTGATTTCTGTAGAATAATCCCTCCCAAAGGTTACCCTATCTAAGAGTGTCACTATCGCTACTTGGATTACACGAACGATCTCCTCTCCACCTCCGGCGATTGAAATCTCAACACCATGAGAAATTATCGTCAACT